>JABXJD010001570.1:0-81746 GCA_013375575.1 Percina caprodes
TTAAAGAATGGTACAGTAGAGCCCAGTGTAAGAGAGGGATCTTTTGGTTTATTCGTGAATTTGGGTTTGATTTGCACTATGAGCCATGCTACTTTGCTTTGCTTTATGCAGGGCAGGTATCAGGGCTTTAAGGCTACCCCCCCCCCCCACGTAAAGATAGAAAGAAGATCCACATTTGCTCTGGAATTTATGTCCTCAAGCTCCACTCCAGGATGTATAGCTTTCAAAAGTATACAATCAATCAGTGTCATTTTCCTGATATGCTGATAGAGTATCACAGTCTATGTCAACATTACACAGACCAATCACTAGCTACATCAGTCAAATTTAACAACTTAATATTTAATTTACATATTATTTCAGTGTAGAACAGCACCGTGTTCCTGCCAGATGGCGTTTGAGAAATCGTGATATTGCCTTTGCCCGATGTGAGTTGAGTTAAAATGTGAGTTGTGAAAGCGTCACTTTGCTAACGTCAATGTCAATACATTAAAAATGGACATACTTAACAAAGTTAGTTCACTGCTGGCTACAAGTTAGCAACCAATGATGAATGATTTCATTTCAAAAATGATTGTTTGTAATGACAAAAGTCATATCGGGTAGTGACAGCCTTAACCCAAATATAATTGTTTTTTTAAACTGCATGTGAATGCACTGAGTCTATTTCAAGACAGTGTATAAACTATATACGCCGTTTACTTCATGCTGATGTGTACACACCGCTGTCAATGTCAGATAATCAGCCAGTGCTGCAGGTATTGACATACTGTGTTAAGGTTTGCCATGTTTGAGTGATATCTCCTGTCCAATGTGTAAGCCTGAAGTCTTTTGTAAAGGATAAGTAAACAGCATGTTGGAACACATGCCTGCTCCGCCAGGGCTGGGCTGGGAAACCACAGCGGGAGGGGGTGGGGGGAGTGAGAGAGAGAGAGAGAGAGAGCGAGAGAGAGCGACAGAGCGACAGAGAGACATTTGTTTAGGGCATGTGCCTTGAACATTGTCTTTCAGATTGTGATACACCCTGATGTGGTGTAGTGTAGACAATACTGGCGGTTTGTAGCATAGTTTGTGCTACAAATCCTTTTGTGCCTATAGTTTGTGTATCAACTTCTCTGAATTGAAAGGTGTGGTTAGGGGAAAAGTAACTGCTGGGACAATGAAGCTACTCTGTATTGAAGATGTCGGCCATGGTGCTTTAACTTTAAAGAGAGATAAGAGAGAGGATTGTGACAATTACCTTTTACTTTTAAACCCGAGATGTGACATTTTCTTTAGTAAATCTTAAGACAAATTGTAAAAAAGTAATTAAAAATAGACATTAAACAAACGGGATAATATTAAAGGACACTCCAACGTGTGCATAACCTTATTACATGTGTTTGAAAAACTGAAAATTGCAGGTTATGTGTAACCACAGCAAAGGTGGCATGAGTCAGCTCCTTATGACTGGACTGCACTGCACTGACAGTGATCTGCTGGGTGGTCCTCCGCCGTGTCCTAGAGTTCTTAGCATTACTCTGGTCCCTCTGTGATGGAAATAATATGAGTTGTTACACTCAGAGCAGCCCCGTGGGCTATAAATGAATGAACCAGCCCCCAGTCCTCCTGAGAGAAAGGCGTCTGATTATTGGCGACTGTAGCCAATACAAATGCAAAGATCTTAGTCATGCCTAAATGACTGTAATTTGGAGCAGGAGAAACACAGGGCTTAGTGCAGGAGAGGCCCGGTACTTTTCTCCAGAGATGAATGCTCTTGTTATTGGCTTTTCACTACAACTCATTCCTTGCGTCTACTCCATACACACTGTGCCACATCAGATGTGATGAAGTTCAGCTGGGCTACATTAAGATAACAAATTACTTCAAAACGCCATATGTATAAAGTATAAAAAAGCATTCAAGTACTTTTAGCACTGATCTTAAGCTTCTCATATGGGGCTGCATACCTCTCTGTGGACAGGGCAGAACCAGATTTAATGTTTAATGTTGTTTTTAACCAAACAATTAGTATTGTTGGATGGATTACCATGAACTTTTATACCAACATCCATGGTGCCTAAAGGATCAATCTTAAAGCTTTAGTGTGTAACTTTTGTATATTCATGAATGTCCATTCCATTCAAGCCATTGCCAAAAGAGTTACTACAAAGCTAATTTAGACAATCAGCTCCATAATTTCTCAGTATGGCAGTATAAGATGGTGTCGTCCCGCGCAGAAACTTTAGTGAAGATAATTACCTCTTCTGAAGAGTCCATCATGTTTTTAATCTTCCATGTCCTCCTTAGCTACTAGCAACAGCGTGGAGGAGGGGTGGGGGTGCATGCGCTTTTACAGAAGTCTGTGTCATGTGGATGTGCCGACAGTGTTGTTGTCATTAATTAGAATTCCTCGTGGATGAGAAAGAAACTACACACTATAGCTTTAATCTCTTTGGTGATTAGTTTGGTACGTTTCAAAAGCAATTACAACATAACAGTAAAAAAAGTAGTTGTTGACCACAAGTCTGTTGTAGCTGCATAGTATTCCATTTGTCAATCTTGGATTTGCATTTTTCATACAGCTCTTGTGAAAAATATGTGCGGGAAGTACAATATTGTGTTTTAACATTGAAATCGCGATGTGCGCATGCGCGATAGTCACATCGCAGGACGTTGCGATGTTGAGGCTAATCCTTTTTTGCTGCTTGATAGAAAAGTAAACTTTCATTGTTCTCCTTTTACATGATTATTACCAACCGGCCCTTCCACTTTAAGACAGGTAGCCATGTGGGCAGTGTGTGTGTGACGTTAGTCCGATGGGTTTGTTATGTGTTGTGAGGCTCTCCGTGTGTAGAAACGTACCGTAGGCAGCAGCTGCCGCTGACACAGCGATGCACATAGTTTTGATAGGTAGTCAGTGAAGCTACAGTAGTCGGTGTTTTATGTTTGCTGCAAATACAAACTAAATCACCTGATAATTGCAACATAATCACAACATCTCCCAGCCATTTCCCCCGCAGAAAGCTGCTACCAGCCAAGCTAAAGCTAATATAGTTAGCTTAAAGAAACAAGCAGAAAGCTGCTACCAGCCAGGCTAAAGCTAATATAGTTAGCCTAAAGGAACAAGGGGTCCGTCTGTCCCAACGTTCTAGCCACGACACAACACTAATTTACTACAGAAGTCTGTGTCTGATCTAACGTAATTTACACTAATTTAATTGTTCTTGGATACACAGTTTGTTGCTAGTGCGCGTGAATTTATCAAACTAACAAGCCGGCCCCGCCACAACCTGGAATTTAGAGGCAGCAACATGCAGTCACTGTCATTCATGTTAGCCTGGATTGATTATTATATGAATACAATGGTGTCATGCTAGTCATCCAGTGCATTTCTACCTAATTTCCTCTCCAAAACAACTTAAGAAGAGTAACGTTAGTCACAGCGCTTACTTGCTTTGGTGTTTGTCAAGCCATGAAGTTCAACAAAGAATGGTTCACATTAGAAAACATGTATGTAATGTATGAATAATGTATGAATGTAAATGGACTCTCCTACAAAATCAGCAGTACCTCCGTAGACGAGAATTATTTATTATTTCTAAACAGAGCTATTTATGTCATCTTTTAAAAATTACTTATTCTTTTTTCATATCGCAGTGTATATCGCAGGGGAAAAAATATCGCAATGTCAGATTTTTTTCAATATTGGGCAGGCCTAGCGGGAAGGTATAACATACCAAGCATTTGGATCATTTTCCGGAAACCTTTTTTGGCGATGGTGTGTAATGCAAACATATCTTTAGCAATATGAAATGCTATTGCGTCTGTAATTTTTTTTCTGTCGTTTAGAGAGCCTTTGTGGTAAGGTGTCACACTGGCAAAGGCACAGTCTTTTTGTTTTGTTTTGGTTGTGGTGCCAAATTAAGTGATCAGACAAATTGGTGATGGTTCCTTGTTTTGTGGCCACAACTTTATAACACTCCTGACAAAGTACCTGTTTTTGGTCAAAATGCTCCATTTGTAGCCGAAATAGACCCAAAAGCTGATTTTTGACTTTTTTGGTATGGAACCATCTTTTTTGCGGCTGATCCTCTTGTCGCTCATTTTTAGCTACAGGACTGCCAGAGAATGCAGTCAAAGAAATGCGGTCTTGGTCTGCCGTGGTCCTGTAACTGCAGCTTCCTCTGTTGCAGGGACATAGTATAGGGGTTAATGATTAAATACCTGCAAAACTAACATTTCCATCAGTTTTCTGTGTAGTGCTAATTAACAAATGTTAGCATGTTAACAAGCTAAATTAAGACAGGAACAAGGTCAACATTATACCTGTGCCTCACAGAGAAGCTAGCATGGGGCTATAGGCTTGTTTTGGCTTTAAGTATGTAATGAAGACCAATGCCTTTATTACGGTACGTCTTGCTCAAATTAATGCAGTCCTGCAACAAATCCTACCTTCACAATGGTTCAGTTTTTGAGAGTCAAGATTTGACTGATGAAAAAGTTTATTTATGACCAATGAAGGCACCAGCTTTAAAAAGGGCACATCTTCTTGAAAACTTTCCATACGATACATCTAAACCCATCGTCTAACTTCTCATCACAGCACCCCCTGTGCATTACACAGGGCTTTGATGATGAGAAGCAGTTTGGAAAAGTCACATTTGCAATCCTCAGAGAATATGACAGGTTTCTGTGGTTTAGCTTCATACCTTGTCGAGGGCAGGGAAGTAATCCAAGCGACTGTGAAAGATGTGTGTTTGTATTGCTCACACATTGCTTGTGCTAAAATCTGCCTGCAGTGGTTTTTATGCGTGACCGTGAAGCAACATAGCAGCCAAAGACTTTTCATAAACTTTGTCAAGAGCAAATCATCAAGGGATTCATAATTCTCTCACTCTGACTCCGCTCCCACCTTCTTCCAGTATTTGTGGGCTTATTTACATCCTGCGACTCCTGTCATCTTAAGAGCTTGATCCTACTTTTAGAACTGTGATTTGAAGATAAGTATCTAATATAGTACACAGCTGGAAGAAGCCCAATGTAAGCTACAAATCCCCAGGAGCAAGGCTGGGAAACCTGCCTCAAAATAAAGGAGAAGGGGTGGAGGAAAATAATAAAGATGAAGGAAGAAACTGAAACATAACAAGGAACATGAAACAGAAACTACACTGTTATATGTATGGACACTGTTAATTAAAAACGCCTCGATGCACATTGGTGATCGTTTATTTTTGTATTCTCAAGCTCTTCCTAGTTTGCAGTTTGCAGTTGCCTCTGTGTAAAAGTGCAAGAGCTTTACGGGTGCGGTTTGTGAATTATGACTCCATGTTATGGAATGAAGGGAGCGGTGCGTGCCAGTTCTTTGCATAACTGTGAAGTTTGGTTAAGGGTCAGGAGGTGGTCTAGGTAGGCTGAGTGTGTGAGTTGAATGAGCAGTGCCAACGGAGACGCAGAAACACAAAAGACCTATACACACACATACCAGTTGGGGTTGTCTAGAATACAATGCAATAGTTGTCTGATGCTGTATTTATTAGCAGAACAACTGGATTTATTAGGTTTTGTATATTTTACATCACTGACAAGCATTTCCTGAAGTATACTTTAGGTTTTAATGTTATTTAAATACATTAGAACCACTTTCTTCAAGATGAAAATCCTCTTACCAAGACCTGAAACTTGTTTGACATTGGTGTAATCCATCATCCAATGAAGAACCAATAGTTACAACATCAGAAAAAAAGCATGCAAATAATGACCCTGGAAATAAACCTGGAAGACAGGCAGTAGTCAAATACAGTAATTGTTGTAAGAACACTGAATTTGGCAGCTTCTTGGGTTAAAAAGGTTTCTTTGCAGCAGCCAACTCTTCAATAGCAGATGTTGTGATATTCTTGAACAGAACATCGAGGTTGGTTTTCATAACAGCCCCTGATTGCAACTGCACACAATGTTAGGGTAACTTTGAAAAATAATAAGACTAAAGGCAACATTTTTTGTCAAAATTCACCGTGATGGAAAGTAAGTTTCAAGTCTCTGTATGTTGATTTTATTACGGTACTGGCATTCATTGAAACCAGTGGGAGCCAGGACCTTTTCAAAAATCTACCAAAAAATTTGTTATGGTCCTTTGATTAGTGCCTCTCGCCAAATGCCTGCACATGTAGTATTTGATGATGATGATGATGATGATGATGATGATGATGATGATTACAGGTGGTGGGGGAAAAAATTGATACGGCATAGTATTGCGATATTTTCAATGGCAATACTGTAGCGATACACAGGCGCCAAGAATCAATCTTTTATTACTATTTATGTATTGGTCAGTTTGTCTGCTTGACCCTCCCATTTTGCAGCAAATTAAACTGAACTGATATGAACAAAGAGAAATGTATCTTTTTAGATGAAACAGATGTTGATAAAGTTTTGGGGATGTCATTTAAAATTGGGAAAAATTAGAATTTGGAAAAGGTTATAAATTGCAATATATTGCAGAATATTGGAATATGTTTAAAATCGCAATAATATTGTAATGGGGCATAAGTATCGTGAGGATATCGTATTGGGAGGCGTCTGGTGATTCCCACCCATGATGATGATGATGATGATGATGATGATGATGATGATCATGATGATGATGACGTAAATGTAATTTTGGCCTCCATTTTTTCAGGGCATTGCAGTGTGTCAGGCGCTATGTCAAACCGTGACTCAATGGGCTTTGGGGACCTGATTCCCCAGGATGTTGTTGATATTTTTGCCCAGGACAAGCACAGCAAAGGGGCCGGAAGAAGCGCAGTAACTCCCTGGGCCGGGCTCTGGGCTGGCTGAAGGGCAAGAAGAGGAAGGATCTCGATGCTAAGGGGCAGAGCCTGGGTCTAGGTCCTGCACTCGACTTGGCTTTGGATGTGCACCCTGCTGGACATCAGGGTGGACACAAGGGAGGACAGAGGTCAGGGAGGCAGGCTCATCCTCAAGGTACCGGTCATGGTTTAACTATTTGACACAGAAAATATCATATATTTAATGAATATGGTTATTTATTAGGCTCTTCCTTACTAGGACATGTGTCAATGTATGGCTGGCTTACCAACTCGGCTAAACTCTTTTCTTGGGGAACCCTGATATTTCATACATTCCAGAAGGCCATCATTGGTGTCAATTAGGATTCAAATAAGAATCATCTTGCATAGACTTTAAACCTGCTTGAAGTAGCTAATTCATTACAGTGAATGTTTTTTTTTTTGCCAAACGTTGGATTGTGCTCCTATAATATGACTTAATATAGGACTAAGAGAAAATTAAATCAGCTTCTCAAATGAGCACATTGGTCATTGTAAATTAAATGCGTTTAAGGCCTGTTGTAGGAATTAAACAAGGAATTCGACAACATCACCTTAGCCTCTTGGAATTTGCAGCAGTTTCACTACTTTTAAACAATTTCCTGCAGCTGGCAATCAGTTTTTAGAAATTAGAGCATTGCTTGAATGCATCACCACAGTCTACCATAGAAGATAAGGTACATTTGACACACACATACAAAAAAAACAACATAAAAGTGACAAATTATTAAACTGTAATGCAGGCCTGCAAGAAAGGAAACTACTCTTAAAAAGTTGTAAATCAAAAAACAGAGCAGTTTACCTTAAATGAGTAGGAATAAGTTCCTGAGAACCAGTTAAATATGCTGCTCCTTGGCTCCCAGGCATGTGTGTTTTGTTTTCTGGAGGGATGTTTGAACAGACTGACTTCCTACTCCCCTTCTGACCTTATGCTTGCTTTGTTTGCCATGAAAAAAAAAAAAACTCTGTCTGTCCTGTTCTGTGATACCATCACTTAACTCACTTGATCTTCAGGTTACGTGGATGGTGACCACTATCCGCACACGTCTGAAGAGGACGGTGGGTTTTATTTTAACCTTTGTGCAGCCACACACATACGGCCACACACAGTCAACAATTCACACACATAGTGAATGCAAAAAAAAAGAAGTTTTTCACACGCTCCCCAGAAAAATTGCGGCAACACACTTTTCCCAGAGCTGTGGGATCTTGTTGGAGCTTGCACATGTGCACTCATATGTCAGCATGCTGAACTAACCCAGTCCTGTTCTTTCTTTGTGAACTCAGTTTACGTTGCGGTGTAACTTTAGTTTTACAGCATCATTAATCACACCTTGATGCAGTCTGACCTGAAACACAAAAACATCAACCAGCAGAGTTGGCTTTTGCAAAAACTGAAGAGCGCAGATAGTGGTTTAGGCTGTTTGATGTGTGTCTGCAAGTGCTTGTGCAGTCTTGGCTTTTTGCTTTACAGACAGAAGGCTCCGCCTGTTTCTTTTGCTGCGTCTTCTCCATGTGGAAGCCCACAGCTTGTAGTTCAGCTGGAAGGGTGTTGCGGGGGGGATTTTTTACAGGATTTAAACTTATCCAGACAGTCAATACTATACACACAACTGAAGGTGAATATATATATATACGCTTAAAATGTTCTGTCACATCTGTGGTTTTGGTAGACGATGAATGTTTAGACAAATGCGTCAGCATTGACTGGAGCATGCGTACGTAGACTGCATTACACAATCTTTGCCCTATTTTGTGCTACTTATGGTGAGTTACAACTGTGAGGCTAAGAGTTTTGTAAGAGAAAGTAAACTATGAAAACAGATAAGGCATTTCCCCTCTGCCAAGGTTGGCTTCGAGGCTACCTCATATTGAGCAGAGGCTATGAATTCTTCTCTTTGACTTTTCCATACATACACTTGAGAAGAATTACTGAAAATAGTAGATTTCTAGATTTTTTTCAAAAGTTGGAAACCAAGAGTATATTATAATCACCTGAAACTAAGAGTTGTGTTTTCGTTATCTTAGAATGATCTCTTCATATCTATGTACAGTAGGTAGCGGGTCCTCTTCCATGGATCCATGTTGCACCTCAGTGTTTGTACAGTAGCCTAGCCCAGAACCAACAAACCAAACACTAGAGAGGGCCTTTTCGCATTTTTATTTTACCTGAAATAGAACTGGGAGATATAAAGAAAATCAAATATCACAATATTTTTTACCAAATACATATATTTCAATCTTGTGGCAATATTGTAGGTCTGATTATTGGTGCTTTCACAAAATATTAACACAATGAGAATTTTGATAAATTTCAGGAATGGCAGGGTGCCTTAAGTGAGTGACGTCAGTGCTCGTGTGGTCTTCTCAAGACACGGGGGCTTTATCTATTGTCAATACTGCCGGTAAAGTGAATGGTTACCCCTGAAAAAGCATCTGCTTATACCTTACAACATACTGTATGTTGCAGCCATAGACTGTATAAAAAGATTGCAGCATAGTGTTTCCATTTCAGCTCAATGTGAGAGTCTTTACTGAGTTTTGCTGTCATTTAGGGCCACAATGGTTTCTCTCATCTCCGTTGATCCATTCCACAGATAAAGCTAGTTTGTCAATAAAGTAAAATATAAATAAAATAGTTTGCCGACAATGTCGAGTGCAGCCCGTAGCAGCTGAGCAGATAGAGAACAGAGAGGGCGTCATGTTGCTCTCTCTACCAATATAAACCACTCTACGCATGCAAGCTGAAATTCAACTGTGCAGTTTTTTTGGGGGATAAAGCTATAAACAGAAGGAAACTCTGAAAGCTGCTAGGCTAATGTGCAATGGTAAACATTGCAGCTTTAACGTTAATGTGTCTACCTCAGCTGAGAATGGAGAAATGTCTTTGTCTTCACTACCATGTATTGTATTAAACGGTACCTGTAGACTGTCATTAGAATCAATAAATCCATGTCATTAGACAACGTGTACACATGTGCAGGCCAATGTTTCTTTGTGGTGATGACAGTGACGCGCTCACACCCGCGGTAGATGTCACGTGACCGTGGTATTGCGGTAATGGGGTAACCGTCCCAGCCATACTAAGCAGGTAAAGGTAAATAATAAAACAGCTTGTGAGTCTGGTAGGTTCCAGAAATTACATCACTTTAATACAATGCAGCCTTTAAAACCAGGAAAGGACAACACTTGTGTTATGTCACGACGATATTACGATATCCAAAATTTAAGACAATATCTAGCCTCATATATCCATATTGTGATACGGGACTAGATATCGTCTTAGATTTTAGGCATAAATGTAAGGTTTAGTAATATAATATATTATAGTAATATCTAGCTATTCTATCATTTGCCTTTACCCACTTAGTCATTATGTACTGTATGAACATCAGGTATTTGGTCAAGAATATCGTTATATTTGATTTTCTCTACTTAACCCTACCTGAAGGCCACCGTAGGTTCTACTCATAGACTGTATACTATTAATGGACAGAGCATGTGTGACATCACCCATTGGTTTGTGGAGATCTGCTATGAGTTGTCGTGTTTGCTGTTATGGGTGCAGCCATCCTGGTTGCAGATGCGACAATTTTAGACGAGAGAGGAGGAGTGAGGGAGGAACCACGTTACGTTACATACTTTCACTGGCTATCACATCATAGCCATGCCCTAAAACACTTCCTGCTTTAGCGTTGATTTTAAAATTAACGAGACCATAATTCAAAAAATGAACATCATTCTGTATTGCAGAAGACTTAAAACTGGCGATTTGAGACCATAAACTCATGAAAATGTTTACTGAGTGTGAGAAGTGGGTCACTTTCTCATAGACTTCTACAGAAACCGACCTCCTTTTGCAACTGCACATGTCCATTAATATTATACAGTCTATTGTTCTACTACACACTTGGAAAGGAAGGGGTGTGGGAAGGGGTATTCAGTTGGTTGCAATCTGCAACCTCACTGCTAGATGTCCCTAAATCTTACACACTGGTCCTTTAAGGTTATAGGCCTGAATGTTACAGAGACATATCACTACAAAGCCGGAGGTGACTATAAAGTGTGATTCATGTGTCAGGGAGCATATGCTGCTATTGAGCCGGTGCTGGCAACATCCGCTGCGATCTCCTCGCCGGACGCTCCCTCTGATTAGAGAAGGAGCTCAGCAGTCCCTAAATGCATTCAGAGGAGGTTAAGGTTAGGAGCAGGCCACGGTGCAAAGTAACACACTTGCCCAGAAAACCTCCAGCTGAGCCCCTGATGATGATCAGTATTGATGCCAGAGGGGCCTCCTGCCCACTAAATGCCTGGTATGACAGGCACAGTGCCAGTTAATTAAAAGCCACGCCAGGACTGATACAGTGAGTGAGGAACAAGGGGTTCTGTTTTTCCTGACCCCTCCACTCCCACTGTTCTTCCTAGCACCGAGACACTGGTGCCATAGACGACTAGTATGAACTCTTTTGTATCAAACCTCACCTTTTTGTGAGGTTTTCAGATAGATCACCATAGACAAAACCTCATCTTTATAAAGTGTTATTTCTTTAACAAAAATTAGTTTGTAGTTGATAGTGTAATTAACAAGAAAAATAGAAATCATCATAGAAACAAAACAATATTTATATATAGATTTAAATCCTTTTCATATTCTCAATACTTATGGATAACTTAAACAAATGTTAAAATTATAAAGTTTACCTTACATTCTTACTTTAACTAAAATTAATATTGTTTAAAAAAAAAAAGAGCAGATATTTTCTCAAAAAACTCATACACTGGGATCACACGATTTTTTTTTTTGTTTTTGGGGACAATATGTTTTTTGACAAGAGTTGACCAATGTAAATGTTTCCTAGCAATGAATATAAATAATATATAAAAACTGTCACATACTAAAATGTCTGGTCAGATTTGTAATCATTATTACAGGTATTTCCTAATTTTATACCGATGGGTCCCTGACAAAGTAGCTTGCTACACATCAGACAATTTAATTTCTTAATATGTTTGCTTTTCAATTTTATTTAAGGATGACATGCCGATGCAAATTTATGTAGATTCCCTGTTAGGGTGAGCATGCAAACCCTGTATGCTTTTACCTTACCCTTTGCTCTGCGGGAATGCATTTTTGTAATCAAAGCCCATGGAGTTTGACCAGAGAGGGAACTGCACAGTAGCCGGTTTTGGAGCGATAAACTCTGGCCTCCTGAACCTATCAGTGTGGTAAACCTATTAACTCTGCATTGTCTTCTCTAATTACTGGTACCTGGACAATGTTTCAACCTGAGCCAACAGGCAGAGATTATCTGTCCTCACATTTTAATTAGCTCATATTTGTCTAATTCCTAACACTGTTAATGTGTGTTGTTGCGTACCTGTCTTACAGTGATTTATGTCCCTGCCATGCTGTCAGTTTTCTCAATCCTGTGTAAAACTGGACAAAGGGCCTCTCTTATGCAACTCTGGCTGATCAGATACCGTCTTAGTTTCATAATGGATTTGAGGAATGTCATTGGTTTGGGTAAATGGAAATAAGGTGAAGGGAAAACTGATGAGGTCATGCCAAGGTAAACTCAGAAGTTTACCTGTTCGCACTGAACACTCCCTCAGCGATTGCTCACATTCCTGAGCATTATAAAGATTTTTAGTTGAGGAGGCTAGAAATAAGGAACCTTTTGTGTGTGAGTATGTGTTTGGCATACATGCTAGGTGAGATCATATGAGGCATGCTATTTGACTTGTGTTGAAGGTTCTGTTATAGACGCTGCTTAATTTAAGAAAGATTGTGAAGCCTAAAGGCCCAGATATACTTGCTTTTTAACAATGAATGTGTAAACAAGTGGCGGCAGCGCGAACGGTATTACAGTACATACTTGCCTGCGTACTTTGCGTGTACCAGGAGGATTAAACGTATATCCACTAAGGGGCAGATCAGGGCCATATCATATCTGGCCGACAACGGAAGCCACTTCCTGGGCTGGAATGTGGAACAGCTGCTGACCTGCCTGTCAGATGATATATTGCCCCAGCGTTGCTGAATTGCATCTTGCAGACAGGTAGCGCTAAGTTCTGTAGACGTGCACAAGCTATGCTCCAAAGAAACGCAGGATACGCGTGGCAGCCATCTTACGACATGAACGTGTTAAAAGCAAGTATATAAGTAAAGCCATTTTAGTTAAAGGTGTCATGTGGAGCATTAGCACACCGATAAACCATTGTCATATCAGTTTTGATAGTTATATAAAAAGATTTTCAGCTTAGTTTTTGCATGATATCTGCTAGATTGCATATAAGGCAGATTGCATTGTAGCATAGATTGCATTATAACATAAATAGGGTCATATTTTCATGGAAAGTAGAGTTCAGGTTTTCAGCTCGAAAACTTTTAAAAGTAAAATACTGATGGATAACTTGCAACATGTTCATTTAGGGAATTGAGAGAAAACAAGGAGGCAACAGGGAAAGTTATAGCATATTTGGAACATACACAATTGTACACAATACAGAGTACAGTCAAAACACAACAGGCCAAAGACAACGTAAACCTTTGTTCAATTAATTACAAATAATATTGCTGTTTAAAAATGGTCCATTATAATAAGGTTTAGAACACTGTAGTTGTGTGCTTATAGTTATTGTAGTTATGTCGTGATGATAATATAATAAGAGTGAAGTGCAGGAGAACAGGTTTGAGAAAACAAACATCTAATAGAGTTTTACTTTCTTTTTCTCATGGTGGGAAGTAATTAACCAGTCAGGAAGGTGTTTATGCCTCAGAAAGATATTATTTAGCCTTCTGTTATGAGCTCTTGTAAATTATAACACTGCAGTGGAGTGGGGATTATTTCTTTTAGGTACTTTTTTTCACTTTGTATATAAAATATCTGACAATTAAGCTGACCCATGTGCTCAGATGTTTATGTGAAAAGAATCAAGCTGATGACATTGTGGGAATTTCTGTGCATGAGGACCTGGCTAGCTGTATAGTAATCTGACAAATACTTTTTTTATAATCACAGGGTCTGTTGGAAGGATTTTATTTCAATAGGTAAAGAGTCACCACGCCCTTATGGAGATTATATTTAGGTCAATCGAATGGTAAGAGAAGTGAATTAAGTGCCAGTTTGCCCTCTAGTCCCAACTGAACAATGTACTCCAGTTTCATTTAATCACATTCCCTTTCTTCTTTGCAATCTTCTTAATGTTTGGTGTCGCTGTTACCAGTCAAAGCAGCATGTCCAAAAGCAACAGTTATTATTTATGAACTCATACATTGTTTCATCGTCAAGATATGCAGATATGTTACAGTGGCTTTGCACCAACTGCACAGGCTATTGTCACAAAAGGACAATGTTTGCCAACACACAGAGGAAAGTCAACAGAAAGACTGACAAATCTGTACCTGGAAAATGTTGTGAGTCACTCACCAGTCATGACTTTTCTAGTCATTTGAGGCAGTTTTCAAACAATCTGGCTCTCTGTAAACTAAAGAGTAGAAAGTCACGGTACTATTGGTGACAATAACTTAGTTGTACCTCACTAGTGAAGCAAAGTTTAGTAAGGGTGCACACAGTGTTGGTTATTCATGTTTTCTCTCCGAGAAGGACACACTGTTCTTTTGGGATGTATTCAAGGACTGGAACTGTGATAAGCCTGCTTGTACATAATAAAGGGACCTGCCCAGTTTTTTGTGGGTGTTGGGGAGGTGCTCCACCATTTAATTTATTCTGAAGAAGAATTAATGAGTCTATAGCCATGCTAGCAGCTCTGTGGAGCTGTATGTAGGCGTAGCGGTGTTTTGAGCTAAATGCTAATGTTAGCAGGCTGACATGCTCAAATAACAATAGTTGCATGCTAAGGTTTAGCATGTTGTTTAACATGGTCAACATCTCTGTCATTTTAGTTTAGTATGTTAACAGTTTAAAGTTTGACCTGCTGATGGCGCTAGAGTATTGTTTCATCCTGTCAGGACCATTAATGTCAGTACTGAAATTTTGTGGTAATTCATCCCATAGTTTTGAGATATTTAAGTTTGTGGTGGAACAACCGCCACCCTGCTAGCATGGCTAACAATCGATTGATGCAACAATTGATGCAGTTTAGTTCTATTTTATACGGCATTGGTTTCCAGTGTGTTTGGTCTGCGGTACCCCCACAGCCCCATCCAATAAAGTGGATGTTGCTCAGCCATATATGCCTTACTTTTAACTAATTATTTCAACTGTTTAGCCAGAGGCCTACTTTTAGCTAACCATACCAGTTGTTTATGCAGCGGCTGTTAAGCCATTACTTTAAAGCTACATTGTGTAAGAATTTCTCCCATCTAGCGGTGTGTACTTTCTAGCCCCTCCCATTCAGAGTGTGTTTTAACTCCTGGTGGCCATATTATTCCAAGAAGTACTACTTCGACAGTGAGTGATCCTTCTAGCATAATACTAGTTTTACGTTATTTTGGTACCAATTCATTGCTAACATCAGCTATCAGGTTCCCAACAAATGCAATCTAATTTTAGTAAAATATCAGTGCTATCGTTATTCTGTATATTGTATGAGATTAATGGTGTAAGGCAAAGTATACAGACACAATACTTTGATTAGTTGGTGTAAGTAATTACACATGAATGAGCACATATTTGTGAAAGAACAAAGGGTTTTTTGCACAATGGAGCTATTTATTTCTACCATTTATTCATCACTTTACTTAACTACCTGTTCAAACTTCTCAACTTGCTTGCTATCTAGTTTTCAAGCACTCTTGCATAATTGCAACCGAAGATCCTATCGATAACGCATTCCAAGCAACGCCAATAGTATGAAATGGTACACACTTCGTGTCTCCTGAAGGGCGTGTCCTCGTTTATCATGTAGTGAACGTGTGGATGGATGAAAAGTTATGTAAAATAATTTATTAATGTTCTTTTTTTTCTTTTAGCTGATGTTAGTTTCTCTGTGATGTCAGATCTCGCAAGTTTCTCGCAAACAAAGTTAATTTTCTCCTGATGTGTCCGTGTGATTAGCTAAGCCAATCGGGAGAGACCTCATTGCTATGAAGTTGGCAGTTTGAGAACGGGAGTTTGGCTCCTGACCTTTAATCTGTGAAGCGACAGATGAAGGCTGTTGGGAGGTTCAGGATGTAAACGGAAACAATGTGGTCAACTATGGTGTCTCTTGAGTATATTTCTGGAGGTATCTGATGCAAACTGGTTTGCTGGCATACAACTAGAGTTGTTTGACAGTGAATTAGAGTGTAACCCTGCATGCCAGATAATGCAGGTGTATCTGTTACCGGGATTGTTGTCCTTGTCACACCTTCCTTTTCCTTTCTTTCAGCCGCTATGGAGGGATGTTTATATTTAATTCATTGAAAACCAAAAGTGTGAAAATAGTCAGTGGAGTACACAAGTTTTAAGCTGGGTGTCCGGACAGTGTATCAAGACTGTACATTCTTGCTTTCACAGAAACGGTGAGCCTCCAGCCCTTTCCCACTGTCATCACAGTGTATTCAGTTGGGTTTCTGCTGATTATAGAGGCTTAAGCACCTGGCAGACAGCACCCTCAGAGTTGGAGAGAATGCCTCTGCATGGCTGTCTGCCTGGTGGTGCAAAACAAGAGCGAGGGGCAAGTTAGGGCAGGGGCGTTAGGTGTGTGTGGGGTATTTGCATCTGTTTGATTCCTGTGACGTGGTTTCTAGAAAGAGTCACATCACGTCAGTGGTAGTTTCTTTGTAGATGTGTGTGTGTGTGTGTGTGGGGCTCTATCTAAAGCTCTAACCATTGCTCATTACAGTCAATTTTAACTATACACATTTTGAAGCCGAG
Organism: Percina caprodes; assembly: GCA_013375575.1. Classification (NCBI taxonomy): domain Eukaryota; kingdom Metazoa; phylum Chordata; class Actinopteri; order Perciformes; family Percidae; genus Percina; species Percina caprodes. Next base: position 16,649 of record JABXJD010001570.1, read on the forward strand.
CAACTCATCTTTCTCTCTATTCTCCCTTGTTCCTAGCATGCTGCCTGTTAAGAAGATGCTGCTGCTAGAGATGACATAGATTAGATGGTATTAACTTCTTAATTAATATATCATATTAACTTGAAACTATAGTATTTGTTCTATAGTATCTGTCAGGCAGGTCCTTAGCCACTGAGGACAGTGAGGTCACATCTCTCTATTTTTTGCTGAGAATTTGGTGAATTTTATAAACCTGGAGGGAGGTTTACATTCTATGAATATTACTACAACAAATAAAATTAAATTATTTAAGAAAAAATATATAATTAATATATTTATTATTCAGTGTTTCCTTGTTAGAATTTATTCCTGGCAGTGTAAAGCGGGTTTAAAAACAGCATTTAGACCATGAAAAAATAAAAATAAAAAAAATTGAAAAAAAAATTGAAAATTAAATGGGAAAAGAAAAGAAATTTGTTTAAAAAGCTGAAAATTCTTAAGTAATTTCTTGGTCTTTCTTTCTAAACCTAACTCGATTCATGGATCATCGTTCCTAATATAAAATGGGTAGTCAGTTAAAATGTATTGCAATGCTCTACTTCTAAATCATAAACACTCTTTACATGCTGTCTGTGTCACTGGTTGTAATTTTGTTAAGGTAGTTGATAACTCAATATATCGTCCAAACCCTTCTCTTTTCTTCATCTCTTTTTCATGCCATATTCTACCAAAACAGGCATGCCAACAGATGTTTGCTCATTCAAAATGTTTTACTTTAAATCCACCATTAGTTACATGTCATAAAATGTAATCATAATTCATCTCGGAGCTGTTTTTGTTGTTGTTTTTTTCCCTTCTTACACACTGCTTTTCCTCAGAGACGCACAGTGTCACACCCATTAGATTTAGTCTGTTTATCCAAATCTGAGATGTCAACATCAGTTTTGGGTTCATACGTAATCTCTACCAGTCCGTTAATACCGCCAGCTTCAGTGACAGATGGTGTCTTTAATATGTCTGTGATTAATTTGGACACAATTACAAAGTGATCACAGAACCAGTGATAACATGACCACCCATCATCATCGAGTGCGCTGTAACCAGATAAGTGTTGTCCTAAACTGCCTTTACCCTACTCATGCATATCAACGCTCTGTTTACATCTCCACTTAAGCAGTGGTTTCTAATGATCTCTTTCTACTTGTTACTATGCACTGGTAACACAAGCAAATTCATTTCTTTCCCTATTTTGTAAACTGCTTTGGTCTTGAGTCACACAGTAGGATCACGAATATGGGAATGTTTTCCATTTGTTCAGATGACATACATACCATGTCATGTCTGCTCAGCACACCAGGAAGTAAGCAAACAACTTAGCCACAGATGAGTTTGAGGTGTCCTTAATAGAAAAAAAAAACATAAAGACATTGTCTTTACTGTGTCATTTAAGATCTTCTGTCATCCTCTGTATTCTTGCTGCACAGTAACAAATCTAATGGAAACAATAGGGAATTTTAGGGAAGGATTGTTCATGCTGCGGAGTTGCATGCTTCTTTTTCAACATGTTTTTAATCTTGTTTTAGGAATAGATTCTTTTAATTCACTTACTCCCCCTTGTGGCAAAACAACAAAGTTATATGTCTCATAATGAAGTCTGAGGAAGTAAATATGTTCTCTTACTAGAGTTCTACAGTGAAAATGTTTTTTTTTTTAATCTAACAAAGCAGTTTAGTGTTATTTATTAAGTGTGCTAAAGCTGTGACTCAAGTGAGTGGGGAGCCTTGCAGGACGTCCCTCGTATCTCAAATCCCTGACAACAGCTTTCTCTTCCTTTTAGTGTTTACATGTATGATCTCAGTTTGATCTGTGCCCTGATGGACCAATCTGGGGTGAGCTTGCCTGCAGATGGGGGGCAACAGTGGGATTCTGGGTATCTTGTTGAGCAGCGAATAGGGGAGAAACGGTAGAGGGAGATGGTAGGAATTAGGCTGCTGAGGATTAGTGTCTGAGCGCTGATTTTCTATTGGTTGTAGAAACACTCCGCATGGACCTGGACTGTCAACAACACTTTATCACTTCATCAAAAACAAGCAAGACTATCATCCTGCTGTGATCTTTCCAGGATGTTTTTTGACTGACAGACTGCACCTTTTAGATCTAAATTTTCCATCTATTTCTTTAATACAACTTGGGTATAGATTCTGTGTACCTTTGGATTACTTTACAAGAAACCATGGTAGTGCTTCTGACTAATAACTCTAGTATTAATTTCTACTGCTTTCCAACTTTCTTCAAGAGGAAAGGTGAGTGAAAGCAACACAATTGTTTGAACTTACAAGACAACAGACCTGATTGGTTCACTACTCAAACCAATTGCTCCTGTCCCGATTGTTAAAACTGCTATTCAAGAATGACCAGGACAAATTGTATCAGCTGGCTCGCCTTGGATAGGCAGTAAAGTAATTAAAGTGTGGTCAATGACTGTGGCTGCAGGCCATAAAAACTACTGTCAGTTTGTTATGTTTACTCCTCTGACATATGTTGTGATTTCTAGTCTCATTTTTTTTTAACAACCAAGACTTCTACATTACAGGGAAATGAAATAAGGTATTAGAATGTATCATATTTGTAGATTATTGCTTATTGCGAGCACCCCCTAATGCTGTTACAAAAGTTGTAAAAAAGAAATCGTAGCTATCACTGAGCACATGGCTGCCGAGGCTAAATCCTGCATGGTCTTACAGCAGTGTGTACAGTAGAGTACAGTAGGTGGCTAAATGTGGAGCAGCTGTCACCATTACATAAAAGTGCCTTAGCAGGTTGTTAGCCCAATGATCCCAGACTGTCCTGGAAGTGTAAAGGCACCACATGGCTCACAGAGTTCAATCATGTGCTAGTTAGTCAGCAAATGTAAAGCTAGTATAACATTAATGTTTGTCTTTTATCTTTTTTTTTTTTTTTTTTATCAAGTCTTCTTAAAATGGAAAAGGGACAATAATCCAAACAGAGTTGGCACTTTCAAAGTAAAACCATAACATTAAAACTAGAAACTAAACTTGATTTTGTATGACAGCAACTCATTAGAACACATTCAGGTTTTTGGAGTACAACTTTAAATTTTTTTTTTTAATGACGCCCATGATATTTCTGGTGTTTTATTATTAGTTAATGAATTATTGAACTGTTGTACTATGCATGCAACAATGTGACAGCAATTTAATTAGTGTCCTCCTCACAATACTTGATCATGAAGAAAATGCGTTATAACAAGCATGCGTTTCTGGCGATAGATTTTTGATGTGATAATCCCTCATACAAGTCACTGTCAGAGTCCCTGGAGTTTAATCCTGCATGATTGGAAGGAATGAGTTCAGCCTTTTTAAATTCTCACACTCTCGTGTAATTAACTCTCAAATATATTTACAGTTCCTGTGCTTAAATGTCCCTGGCAGACACCTGTCTCATCCCATCCATATGGCCCCCTCATTTACTGTTACAGTAACACAGAGCTTTGAGTTGATCCAGACCGATCCCCTCTCCCTTTCTCTACTTCAAGCTGTCCCAAAGGGCGACGATGACAATACTCCTGCACCCCCGTTGATCCAGGAGAATGTGTTCATCGAGGGCTGTAGGCATCAGTACCTGGAGAACCTTCACACTGAGGCCCTGGTGGGATTGCATATGATGCAGCAGGAAGGTACAAAGCATTCTAGTGATACAGTTTTGTGCTAAATTAGAGGTGTGGTAACTGTCTGCATATTTCCCAAGAGGGTGTGTACCAGAGGATATAAACACGGCTGATAATTTTAAATGTCATTATTAATCTGCAGAGTTAAATGTTACTCTCCTTTGCAGAAAACAATCATGGAATGGAATTCCGGGACAATGAAAGCACAGTTGTAAGTGACAACTCACACCCTGACTTGCTGTTTTCTTACAGTTACATTAAATACACCGTTCTTGTACAAGTGATTTTTCTCTCTCAAAAGAATTGTCTCTCCCTTTTTTTGCCAGTCTACAATGACAGTCCACACAGACGGGGAAGGTGGAGGGTTTATGACAGACAGTACTATTGCTGACACAACTTCTGTCGTCTCTGTACAATCATCCGTGTCCACAAGATCTTCCCGCTCTGGACTCACCAGGCAAGGTAACTTCACCACAAGCATAAAATACTATTTACATCCAATCTTAGTCATTATATCACATATGTGATAGACACACATCAAAATGACAGATTAAACATTTATTGGGACAGATTGTATTCACTTTAAATAGAATGCTTTTAAGAATCAATCGATAATATTTTTATCTCTCTTCTCTCATGCCTCTGTCTGCACAGAATCAACATTCAGGCCTTTGAACTCTGGGAAAAAGACCAAGACAAGGAGAAGACACATGAAGACTGTTGTGGGTATCCCACAGCATGTTCAGAGAGAACTGGGTATGCAGCTCATCATTGAAATGTATTACTGACAAAATCTATCTATAAATTACTATTTCAATTGCATGCTCTACATTTAGAACTATTATAGTATTAAATATGTTTATGTTCTACACAGACATATATATATATATATATTATGGATGATTTCTTTGCGTGTCCATTTCCTTAACTAATAATGTGTACTTGTCTTCTCTCAGGCCTGGACAGAGTTGGTTGGTCCCTGACTCAGAGGTTAGATGAGGAACAGCTTTATAATGGTGAAACTGACGACAGCACAACCACTGATGGGCCACAGCAGGCAGCACGGTCACAAAAGGGAGCCAGTGCCAGCCTTCAGCACATGAACGTCATCCATCCCCTCAACAAAGGCCAACTCGAGCAGCTTGGTGCCACCCATGCTGGTCATAAGGATGACCTGGCCCTGCTGCACCAACTGGGCCCTGCCTTGTCAGGTGGGCAGAGGCCTCAGTCACTGGCCGTTCCTTGTATGACCACTGCCAACAGCCTCCTGCAGGAGCCACCAGGTCTTGTCATGTCCATGTCACCCCAGGCCCCCTACATGTCAAAAATCATTCCCAATGCTGTGTTGCCACCCTCAATCGATGTGGTGGAAATCAGCCGTGGACGAAGTCGCAACAGCGTCCGCACCGTCAGCAAGAGCAGCCTGCTGCTGTCCAGCCCAGCGCCCTCCCGTGCTTCCTCTAGAGCCTCTTCCTCAAGAACCATTTCCTCCAGAGCCTCCAACATCACCTCTGCCTCCCGCTACAATCCTTCCAATATGTCTGACAGCTCTTGTTGGAGCAACTCTGAGTCGTCAGAGACCTTGGTCTCTGACTCCTCTACCATCTCCAGTAGCAGCACCCCAGACAGATGAGGTCACAGGATGGAGATGCATCTGCTAAAGAGGACAAAATCAGTGTTTACTCCTCAATCAGAAAGGCTTCAAAATGCACCTCCAATGGCCAGCTCATTATTAAGGGAGATGAGGTAAAGAAAGAGGGCTCGTTTGCACGTAGCCTTTCTGTCATGAAGCCCAAGAGGGCTCCTCCTCCTCCAAGCCGCTCCTATTCCCTTCACAGTAAGATGAAGCAAAGGTCACGTGATCTGAAAGAGGTTAGGATCAACTCAAGGGAATCTCCTCTCCAAAACGCCTATCCCTCTGGTGAGGAAAATGATGAAAACAAATCTTTTCCTGTGCCCTCCATAACCACAGACAACCCTGGATACAATGCTGACACCAGTTCTCTGGACGACTCCACCTGTTCTGTGTCATTCAGTCCCATCAGATTGCAGCTGCAGGCACTAAATGCAGGGGCTGATGTTGCAAAGGAAACGGTGTCCAAAGAGGCTTTACAAGAGATGCTGAAACCACTTCAGGAGAATGAGCCTAGCAAAATAATATCCCCGTCCAGTGGCTACTCCAGCCAAGATGGCAGATCCCCACAGCTTTTTAAACAGCCCCAGTACACCGCTCCAAGGCATAAGATCATCTTAGCAAAGCTTCAAAGGTTATTTCCCGGGTCCACTCCTGCTGCTTTAACTTCCTCCCCTCTCCTGCCACCAGATGATCTCAAACCTGACACCCCAGTCGATGCTGTCAGCATCAGCCCTTCTGTAAGGGCCTTAAGAGAACTCTTCAACATCCCTCCGCCACCTAAAGTTCATGCACCTCCACCCTCCTCCAGAGGTATGGGCTCATAGCAAGCGTTCCGTTGAGCTGCTGCTAGGACCCCCGGTACCTGATAACCTTTACGCCATCATAAAGAAAAATCCAAAGGACAGGAGACAACAGAGGCAGTCTCCTTCTGCATCTACAGAGGGCTCTGTAAAAAGCTTGGTGGTAGAAAGGAAACACAAGAATCCGGCTCCAACAGTGGAGTCCGTTAATGGATTCCTACATGTGCTAGAGACAAAGAAAGTTCAAGAAAGTAAGATTTTGAGTGCAGAGATTCACAAAGAGAACAATGACAGACTGACTAAGCCGAATGTTGATTTGAAAGGAAATAGCAAAGTGACAGAAGAAGTTGAGAAAGTAAGAGTAAGTGACTTAATAAATGGGATGTTAGTGAAGGCTGTAGAGAAACGTGAAGGAAGGCTGGCAGCAGTTAGGGAAGAAGAGGAAGAAGCCAAAAAGACATCCACACAAACTACAGAGGTAAAGACTGACATGGATATTTTACCTGCCATTTCATTAGTGCGCATTCCTCAATCTCCCTCTCCTGCTTCTGTCACATCAGTTGTTGTGTCCCCCGAGTTGTCCTGGCCCCCACCACCTCCACTAATGGCACAAGCAGGCCCCAATGGGCCGGATCAGGTTGATTTCCCTCTCCCACCTCCCCCAATGTTTGCTGAGGTGGGGATAGTTCCAGCTGTTCAGGTGCCACCAGAGAGATTCATTCCTGGTGATGTCTCTTCTTGTACAACTGCGTCTGTTACAGAATGTGTTAGGGTGGCCGCAGAGGCTGAACCAGAGAAGCCCAGTACATGCCAGGATCGTACCTCCACCCCTGAGTATCCCACCTCCGCCATCATATACGGCTCCCCTGCACCAGTTAAAGCAGTCTCCTCCTATGACTAAAAATCTCTCCTCCACCTCCACCTACAGAGGTTTTTCCTCCAACTGAAGAGGTTTCTCCACTGCCACCTAAAGAGGTTTCTCTTGTGAGGCCGAAAGAGTCCTGTCCTCCTTTGGTTCAAGAGAGCCCTCCAAATGGTAATTATGACTCTGTCACATTGGTTACGGTGGTACCTCCTGCACTAGCTAAAGAGGTCTCCCCTCTGCCTCCTAAAGAGGTCTGCACTCTGTCCACTGAGAAGATTTCTCCTCAAGAGAGCATGTCAATCTTCTGAAGAGGCGACACCTGTTATCAAGCTCACTCCACCACAAAGTATTCCACCGCCACCACCTCTACCGTCACAATTCAAGTCATCAGAGCAGGAGATTGATCTTCCACAAGAGAGTATCCTATCCACATCTGAATCTAACATCGTTTCATCCAACAGTATTCTCACTCCCCTCAGAGTATTCCCTCCACCTCCCATACAGTTTCTCCACCAACCTCAGGTTGTACTCCCAAACACTGATGGCCCAGCAACCCAGGAGACTTCCTCTTACCACCATCTGAAGTCTCTGTCCCACTAGCTTTTGAAAACTCTCCTTCACCAGAAAAGGCTCAAGAACTGGCTCCTTCTCAACCTGTAAACATTCCTTTACCTCCACCTTTACCTGGACAGGGCCTTGTCAATTTTAAGGACCAGTCGAGTCCTGCAAGCACAGAAAACCAAACCGCAGAGCTGACCTCTGCCCCTGTTGTACAGGAAGGACCAACTCCTATTGTCCCCCTCCCTTCTGCAGAAGGTCAAGCTGCGGTCAGTCAACAGCAGCCCTGAGACTCCTAAAGCTCCGGAGCCAGAGTCTGGGGTGACCATGAGGAAGCAGGAGCCCAGCAATCTTGGCCAAACCTCATCTGCCAGTGGCGAAGCTCCTCAGAAGCCCATCAGAAGGTCCCTGGTCTTCGTCTCTAACACACCCATCAATCCACCACCCACCTCTCCACCTGCCATAGTTATTGCACATCCAGATTTACCCAAGTCCCATTCGGTATTGGTTCTACCTGCATCTTCATCCAGAGTTGCCTCCCCTACAAAAAAGGCTCCTCCTCCTATGACCACCTCTCCTTCCATGAACCTACAGGAGGCCATCCGCCTGAGAACTGCAGCCAGATCAAACACCGGCCCTGGATCTCGCCTTAGCTTGAATTCACCAACATCACCAATAGACCACCGTAAGTCCCCCTCCAGCACAGCAAGTTTTATCTTCTCCAAGAGTAACAAGAAGGTGGTGATTGAGACTAAGTCGCCACCGGAGACCATGGCAACTGTACAGAAGAAGATGGTGAGTGAAGCGGAGTCGGTGAAGCAGGGAGTCAAGGTGCCACCACCTGTTGCAAGGAAACCCAGAGCGAAGGGCAAAGAGAATGAGTGTGACGAGACAGAGCAAACTGCAGGACAGGAAGCACTGCAAGCAAGTATCGAGGGTAAGAGAGATTGATCAATATAAATAAAACACATAAGGAAACGATGAACAAGACTAAGAGCCTGTGCAGCCACTATGCAGCTCTGTGAGCCTGTACTTTGGCACAGCAAATCCTTTAAGCTAAATACTAATGTCAGCATGCTATAATGCTCAAAATGACAGTTCCCACATGCTGGCATGCCTGTCATATCATTTAACTGGACCATAATTATGAGCAACCAAGTGAGAGAAACAGTTAATGTCAGCCCCAAATTGTAATCTAAATAAATGATATTAATACTTATGGAATCAATTCAGCTAATTTAGAGAAACTTGTTTGTACTGGGTTTTAACACTACAAAATCGCTTATTGAGGCAATTTCAGTGAAGTGACAACAAGGTTAGCAGTGGTGTTATCTATCGTGGGATAATGTAGTGGGATAAACGGGAGGTTTTCCTGTTTTTTTTTTTTCCATTCTCCTCAAATTGCATGACTGCAGCTTTAGCATGTTTAATGTTTACCATGTTCAGCATCTTAGCTTGATAGCATGCCAATGTTATGGAAAATAAATCTGCACTAAAAATAAAGTACCTCATAGTACTGGACAAATTAAAGGGAGATTATAATTCATTCTGAAGGAAACATGAATGCAAAATGCCATGACAATCTATCCAGTAGTTATTAGTTATATTTCAGTCTTGACCAAAGTGTGGACCAACTAACTTAGCTCCGTTTCTAGAGCCATGCGGCTATCATGGCTAAAAATCTTTTTATTTTATTGTAAAACTCTTCTGCACTCTATTAAACTAATGCTGCCAAAATTCTCCAACCTCAGATGCTGCGGAGATAACAAATGGGACAGCAGGTACTGTTGAAGGAGGCATGACATGAATGTAAAGACTGATGGAGACCTGGGAGGGACTTACCAGTAACACTGAATCTGCTGCAAGTTGGTCTTTGTGTTTGAATGGAAAGAAACTGGATTTGGATAGATGAGATGCTTATTTCAAAGATTTTAAAGAAAATCCTTTGACTTTGATGTTAATGGCGTGGGTCTTAATTTTCTCCCATACTCATTTAGCATTTTACTAAGAGCGAATACAGCATATTTTCTTTGCTGAGGGTCTTCTGAGCTTTACCTTTGCAGGAGATGGGAATATACCACCCTCTAGTGTCAAACATTGATTGTACCACTTATGTCCTGTTGTATCAGAGCTTTTTGTCAGTACTCATAACAATGGTACTTTGGGGCGCTCATCTGTAAATATAGCATTATTTTGTACATTTAACATATCCAGGAATGATGGATCTGTGCTCTGTTCTGTATTTTCTCTGAGTTTCCACACCAATTATGTTAAATATGAATTAAGTTATTTTTCCTGTTTATGTTCAGAGGGTCTCTACATACAGAATGTCTTCTTTGCAATGTTATTGCACCCTAATTTCATTTAAATCAAGTTTGTCTGTATAACTCGTTTCCAAATTTATGTTCTCAAAAATCTTTAATTCAAAGCACTCTCTGGGCGTGACCATTAATGTCAAAGAAACAATAAGCAGACATGCAATGCAATACTAGACTCATTTTCTGCTGCTTTTAGTTACTATAATGGCGGTATTGCCTTTCCTCAGTTATTGCTCAGACAGTGGGATCATTCTGTGTTGTACTATATTTTTCAAACTGGTATACACTGTAATAAATCATTTATAATGGAAAATAATAAAGATATATGGACAGATCAAATTGTCTGTTTTGATGTTCAGTTACATTTCTTATTTCAGCCTTCTCTTTTTGAGTAGGATTGATTTAGGATTTTTTTTTACATTACGATTCAATGGAATCATTTTTTCCATTGGAATAGCTTGGAAAATGTAGTTTTGAATCTGTTCATAGCTTCCAAATTGAACATGTAGATGTTTTGGTTTCCTTAGCCACTGTACACAACATTTTCTGTGAAATAGGCATGCTACCCGTTTGACTGGTTTTAAGTCATGACAAAAGAGTCAACTGATTTTTCATGTTTTTTTTATTGAAATAAAAGTCTTAAGGAGAGTTACAACAGTCTGTGAGCAGACAACTGAACGATTCATTAAACTAATGCTAACTCCAGTTGAAATACCAGATCATCTCACTATCCTCTGAAATCTGCCAGACAGTCAGGAGTCTTCCACTCCACCTCAGAGGCTGACCAGCGGCTTTACCGCTCTCTGTAGGCTGACATCTGATGTGAACATTTGCTCCAACTGCCCCCAGTGACGCAACACTTCATCTTCCTTCTGATTCAAATGGATCTCATCTTCTCCTTCAAAACCCTTCTCCAATACATACCCTGACCCATCCTCTTTAAACTGATTTAAATCCTTCCCTTCAGACTTCTCCACTAAGACCCTCCTCCAAAAACCTAACTCATCTAAATCAGTTTCAGTCATCACTCCATTGACAACCCCACTTTCCTCATCCTCTTCTTTATCTGCGTAGTCTTGCACTTCATCAGCATACTTTACTACTTCTGCACTTTTCCACAGGGTCTCATCTCTGTGCTCCTCATCGACGTAAGGGTGTATTGTGGCCTCGCCTTCTCTGCTCATACTGACCGGTAGAAAGCCATCTTCTGCGTACAGCTGATCAGAGACCAACAACGACCCACTGCTGGCAGAGCCTTGAAAAAGATGTAGGCATTTTTATTTCTAATTAAAGAAAATTAATTGGCGCTTTCATTGATAGTTTAGTTAGGCACAAAATAATTATCGTCAGCTAGAGGTGTGACACTTGCAGTGCAAGCTAAACAACCACAACAGTCCAATCTATCCAAGAAGGAATGGGTGTATAAATATATCATTGAAATCTAATCAAAGCTTAAAAAAAGAAGACTGCCACATACCTTCCATCATGGCCCTCCGGGGTTTAGAGGTCACACATTGTGAATCACAGCATTTGCATATGGAGTTATCACCAGTGAGGGCCTTCCAACTATCACGGCAAATACACAAAATATGCTTAATCCACATGGAAACAGCTGAAAAAAAGCCACCTGTAGCCCTGGAATGGTAATTGAACTCATAGTGTCAACACTCACCTATTCCCTCTGTAGGTGCATGACTTGTGTGCAGGACCCGGGTCCTCAGGTGTGACAAACAATTTGCAGTGAATTCTGACCTAAAAATGTAAACTGGGTTAAGCAACAGTTAAAATCTGTAAATCCTGAGAACTGGGATCCCTGCTCACCTCTGTGTAAGGGTCAGAATTAAACTGGAAAGCCTTCAGAGAGAATCTTAGGGTGTTATCTGTCCGAGAGATAAACTGAGAGGCCCCTGGGTCGCTCTTGCTGTCCAGCAAACAGCTGCGGATGACAACCAAATTACGCTAATCTCAGTTAAATTGCAAATCAGGACACCGAGGGTGAGATTAAATGCAGTGTTACTGTGCATAACACTCACCCAAAATTGTCAATGATGGTGTATTTGAGTGTATAGGATTTCAAGCCACTGTATGGTGTAGCATAGCAGGTATTGATGTACAGTTTTCCCCCAGTTGAAAGATGAGGAGCAGAGACCTGAAATTAACAGTCTTTCCAAGCTCATACACTAGAGACTTGGCTGGTGTTCCCATGAATCTAGGCGTTAAATATATTGCAATCAAATAGAGCCATTTCTAAACAGACAAAAACATTTTTGCACTGAAAAGAAAATCAGCTCTTAATCACTACAATCCATAGTTGTTTAAACATACCATCCATCAACTCTATCTGGAAGTCATTTGTACTTCCTTTCAGCCTTTTATGCACAATAGCAGTTCGCCAGGTGGGCCGCACAGTCAGACGATGCACATGGTGGCTCCTGGAAAGGTTTGATTTGGAGATTGTTAAAAACACACACACACACACCCACCCACACCCACACCCACCTCCGATAACGGCACTCAATGTCGACATTGATCCGTTGAGATGGACTTGGAAAACGCTTTGGCGAAGGCTCATAATGGAGTTCGTATTTGTAGAGCAGATACCCGTGGGGCGACTGTCAAAGAGAGGGTAACACATTATGATTTTAACATTATGATTATGAGTCTGGAAACTAATGACAAATCGTAGCCTACCTCACGCACGACATCACACGCTGTCAGAGGATACGTGAAAAGCAGGTCACCGTATGGTCTGAGAACCCCGTTGCTTTTGCAGGCGCTGCCTAATTTCAGCTCCTCTTTATCTGCGCCCAGACCGTAGAAAGCTGGTTTGACCCGCACGACAACGTCGGACGCGGAACAGGTTACAGAAACGTCTGGGAGGTGGGCAAATTCCGCCTGGATTTTTGCCTCGGGCTCCACTGGACGCATGGGTCGAGTTGTCAGAGGAGGGTAAGGGCTTTGAGAACCGAGTGGAGACATTGGAGAAGTGCTGGTAGGTAACCTCCGAGAGGACTTTCTCTCGTCTGTTCCTGACTGTTTCATTGATTGGGATTTGGGTATACTACCCAGTTTGAAAACTTGTTTTCTTCTGGTAAATGGAGCTTCATAAGTGCTTATTGCACAGCTGAGGAGGCAAAGTGAAAAAACACTCCTCAAAATATAGGGACGCCACTTTGTTTTCATCGCAACAGACTGCTGTCCTTCTACCTTCCCCTATTTAAATCTGCGCGTGAAACCAGCGCTCGCGGGCACGGCTGGATCTAATTAGTGGCGACTCGGACGGATTGGCATCCGGTTTGCAAACAGGCGAAGTTAAGCTTCGTTTTTGTCGATTTTGGTCTTTAAATGGAAGCAGTGCCAGTTTTTTTTTTTTGGTTGCACTTTTTTAAATAATTTTCTCGATATTAAATATTCGTCTTCTTCTTAGTTTATTGGTGGACTACAAACCAACGTTTAAAGGTGCAGGCCGCCACCTACTGTACCAGAGTGTGTAATAGCCTTTGACTTTAAACCATCAATAAAAAACCCCTTTAACCTGTATGTGTTAATCGCTGGTTCATCCCCTGTCTCTAACAGTCTTTTAATGCTCCACTCTCTTCCCAAATCTATCACACTGTCATTTAGTCTCTTCCTCTCTCCAATAAACTCCCAACAAACTGTTACGGTAGTACATGTTCAACAGTTTCCCTACAGTTACAAATCTCACATTTATGTCACTGTCTTTTGCATTAAATATAAAGTAGCATTAAATCCTGTATGTCCTAATCTTAATCCAGCAAAACCGGTGTCTTCTTTACTACATTTACCTAGTATTATTTATTAATTGGACCAACCTTTTAAATTTTGACATAATCTCTACCCTTATTGTCATTATTCCAGAGTTCTTGCCAAGATGTCATTATTTCCTTCTGCCGTCCCAAAACTAATTTCTAAAATATCATTATCATTTTTGTTTAATGCACTTTTAGCAAGTTTATCTGCAGTCTAATTTCCTCAATTTCAACATGTGCTGGTATCCAATAGAAATGTACATTGATTCCTAATTGCTGTACATTATATTCAATAACATGTATACATCAATTAAAAGATCCTCTCGAACTGATTGACCTGATTTTATATCTCATATAATCTGAACATACCACTACTCCCTTGAGGGATGGGTTACATGCAGAGAAGGAATTTTACTACATTTATGTGTGACAATAAAGTACCTTTACCTTTTACTTTATACGGTTTGACCTCATCTATCCACTGAAGACTGAAGATTAGGCTACTGCTGTTCTGCCTGTTTGGAATTCACTACTAATTCTTTATCAAAAATTCAGGAATGTATAAACCCACTCTTACATGTTCATTATTTAAATGTTTTGATACATCCACATAAATATTGATATAATCATAAGAACTTTTATTTCAATATTCTTAAACCAAATACCCAATGTTAAGATTCCTCTCTGTCCACTCTTTTCTTTTCAAGCATATGAAGATTAACCTTGGGTTGAAGATATAACCATGGAGAAATGCTGCTGTTAACATCTGCATTTTTATAGGTGACTTTTTTTCATGAACCATGCATCCATAATCCAACGTGGCTCATATCAAAGCCCTGTATGTGTGTAATAATACCTTTTTACATTTAGTCTAAATCATTTCTTGTATTGTTTTACATTTTTAATTTGAGATCACATGGAACTCTTTTGCTGTTTCCACAATTGTTTCGATGCTCTCATTTCTGCCATTTTGTTCCAGCCCAATGTAAGCCACTTTACACATGAATGCAACGAAATGTACTTTATCCACTAACATGGTTCCCTTCTTTATCCTGCACTTGTGGGCGGTCAAATGTAGATCCGTGTGGTGCAACTTTTTTTTTTTTTTTAACAGAAAGGAGTATTACTGGTTTTTGCAATACTTATTTCAGGGTTGGTTACTTTTTCTACCTTCTCATCATTGACCCTCTTAACAGCCTCTGTATATGAGACTTTGTTTATGACTTAACATTTTTGGACTGAACATCCTTGAAAAGCAGCACTGTGATCTCCTCCTTAACATTTGACAGGCACATCTTTCCCACATTTCCCAAAAGCATGATTGCCCTTCACATCTCTCACATCTTTCTGTGCCTTTACATTGGCCATTCTGACATTTAAAGCACCTTAATGCTGGAGGAATGTACTCTCCGACTGGATAACTGAAAAAAACCTAGCATAACATTTCTTGGGAGGTCATGTTCAAAGTTAATGAATACTGATAATGTTTCTACTCGTTCTCCATTTCTTTTGATGATATGTTTTGCATCAATCCCTTTCCCATGATGCCTCACTCTGTAGCTAAAACAGAGCGCTCAACACACAAGTTGAAAAAAGGAACTACAGCAATGTGCAGTACAACAAAAATATGGTGTTTTTTGAAAACTAAACCATGTAAACCTATTCTGACATAACCTCTAAATACAATTATGAACCTGAAAATGAGCACAATATGAGCACTTTAATATCCTCCATTGAAACAGACAATGGAATTGCAGAAATGACTTCCCCATTTCTAACAACTAAGCCTGGAACATGAGATTTAAAAATTTTTACCATCCAGTGTAGTCATTTTCATTAAAGCATTTTGATGTTCTCTACTCACTGCATGTACAAGTATGTGCTTGTTATTCAAATACTTAGCAAACTTCACTTTGCCAATATCCTTTTCCATAGCTTTAGCCACCTTTTATGAGGTGGAAATGCTCAACAAACTCAATTATTACTTTCCATTCTTAGTTCAGATTTTTAGCCCTCTGGTTTTGATGCACCCTGCCCCATTTGACAGTTTCATTAGACCCTGCCCCTGAACTACCACCACATTGATCGCTTAATTTCTTTTGAGCGCAACACTCTCTGCCACTCCATACCATCATAATCCCAATCTTCGTCCTTCTCACTCCCAAAAGTCATGATTGTTACATTCACGATACAGTTGTTTTGTATTTTCTCGCTACCTTGCTCACACAATCTACGTATCCTGTCAAGTCTGCGCTGACTTCCTCCTTTCGGCCCAATACTGCTCTTCACACCAACCCTTGATATAGTCACTATAGCAAGTGAGATTTTGCAAATAAGCCAATTTAACAAAAAAAGTAAATTCAGTCCTGTATACAAGCGCCGATATTATGCTCATTTACAGGTTCATAATTGTATTTAGAAGTTGTATCAGAATAGGTTTATATGGTTTAGTTTTCAAAAAACACCATATTTTTGTTGTACTGCACATTGCTGCAGCTCCTCTTTTCACCTTGTGTGAGAGCTCTCTGTTTTAGCCACAGAGTGAGGCATCACACTTCTATTCCATCTTTGTTGGGAGTCGTACATGCACAGTAGCTAAGGAAGCACTGCTACCCAGTCAGAAGTAGAGTATCAGGACGTGCCATGCTAGCAGCTAGGCAAGGGACTATAATGTGTGTTACAAAGTGACACACGTTCGTCACGGAAGTAAAGGCTGGACCACAATAGAGCTGTTTGGAGCAGTTTGTGAACAATGTTTTCTGTTGGAGATGGTAAATCCCTTTGTGGTGGACTCTGGGATTTTTTACTTTGTAAACCTATTACATGCACAAAAAAGATATAACACAATAAAGGAAAGGGAAAAAGCCAAAAAGCTGAGAGTACATGAGGAAAATAAACATTTTGCAAAGTTTAGTATTCACAAAAAGCCTCTTTCTCGGACGTGGGCCAGTTTGTTTTACCATTGTACATTGGACGGTTTTACAAGTACAGTGGAAACACAGGCCTGTAGGTTTAATTTATAAAAAATATTTTTTTAGGATTGGACAGGGCCACTATGCCTACCACTGCAGTGCTTATGCCAACTTGTCTGTATGCATTTCTACTAAAATGGTGTGTTGTCTGCTGAAACAAGTGGTTAGACAGTCTAAGCAAAATGTGGGCTAGAGTTTGGGATATTGCAAAGACCGACCGTTTTTTTCCTCTGTTTTGACAAACTTTATTTACAGACTTACAAATTAACAGCACATTAATTTGTGTCTTTGCTGATTTATATATTGCTCATCAATGTCAAAAAACGTATATACATACATACATACATACATACAGCTGCACATAAACACCAAGAAGACCAATACGAGATATGTGCTACATCCAGTTCATTCAGAGCAATTACAAATAAACTACACATGAAATGCATTTTCTTAAATTAATCAATAAGATAATGTTGTTAAATCAAGTCATCCAAAGTGAGGACTCCCTAAAACCAGAAAAACTAGGATTTGGCAGCTGTTTTTAAGAGTCACAAAACTGTTGAGCAAAATGTTTGTCACAGTATAGCAACTTGTGATATTTTCTTTTGTTAGAAAACAGAAAAATAAATTCTCACAGGACTTAAATCACAGATGACTCAATAACCCTTCGCTGTTGATAAATTATTATACACGTGCTTTCATAAGAAAAACCTACAACCCCTTAAATAGTTTGTTTAAATAAATAGTTAAAGCAGGTTTCATTTCCCTTTGGGAAATGAAACATGCTAAATGAAATTACTTAAGACATTTTCGAAATGTCTATTAAACCTTATGGAGATTGGCTGAAATGTTAAAGCACTAAAAAGGTGGGAAGGGAAACCCTTTTCAGTACCAAAACCTTACATAATCTGAGTAACAAGTTCAACAGTAAATCTCATTGCAATTAGTTATTAAAGATGTGCGTTTCATACATACACTTCATAATACCACAATGTGCATTTTTCCCTTCAGAAGATTCAAGTATAATCTACAGGAAACCTCTAAACGTAACGCAAAAATTGTAGCACACCTCCGTACAACTCCAATTAGTGAAATAGTGGTGGTATGCCCTTTTGTAAATAAGGGTTCCTCTTGTTTATTTCCTTCAAAGCACTGTCTGAATGGGAAATAAAACACAAGTGACCTAAGACATAGAAAACATCAAAGGTAACATTATACTCCAGTCTGAACGAGTGAAAGTCAGATCTTGTCAACCAACAAATAAATACTTCATAAACACCACAAATCACAAGCTGTGTCCCATTTCCAACCTAGTATTTCAGGATGTAGTGTAAACATGGAGTTCATGAAAACCCACAATGCAATAACACTGTAGACAGCTACATGCAATGGAATCACATCTTTGGAAAAAATCACTTGAATTTCCTTGTTGAGTAAAACTCCATGTTTGAGCTCCCATGAGCCATATACTAGCTGTATATAGCAGCTGTAGTTGTAAAATGTTAAAAAAAATATGTTTTATCTTCCTTTTAAATGATAAGGTGGTCAGATTTTACTTTCCAATTCAGTAATAGATATTACGTTTAGGTTAAAATATGGACAGATCCCAGTGCTGTGTTCCAGTTAGGCAATGCAAGGGAAAAACTCTAAAGGAGTGAACAGTGAGTGAACCAAGGACTTTAGTTTTGCCAAAATAACCCACTTTGTAGATTTTTAAATTGTGAATGCTTTCTAGTTTTAGCAGATGGGAGCTTAATCAGGACACAGCTGGAGATGAAGGCTAACCGTTAAATACTTCACACACACGGTGCTACTGACCGGCCAATAGGGAGCAACGTAAACTTGTGTGATCCACTGTAGGGAGCCTCATTATGAGGATTGTGTTTGTGCAGCAGTGGTCTGCGGCCTCTCCTCTGTTGGTCCAGAGAGTTGGTGGTTGTGTCCCTAGATAGCCTGTGCAAACACCTTAAAGCA
The DNA here is from genome assembly GCA_013375575.1 of Percina caprodes. Classification (NCBI taxonomy): domain Eukaryota; kingdom Metazoa; phylum Chordata; class Actinopteri; order Perciformes; family Percidae; genus Percina; species Percina caprodes. The sequence goes on from JABXJD010001570.1 coordinate 35,209, forward strand.
GCTGTGGTGGCTGGCTGGTCCTCTGCTGCTACACGCTGCTTCCCAGCACTGAAATTTCAGACTCAGAGTCCCTGTTAAAAGGACAGGAGAACAGCCAGGGCTCACACACAAAGGACTTTTCTTTGTTCAGACAAGGTTAATAATGCACTCTTACACTTGAGCAAAACAGATTAGCATAGGTATGCATAGAACTGAATATACTTTACTGTGGTCATGCACGGGTCCTGCTGCATAACGGGTCTCTAGCCTTGTTTGGTTATCCCAAATCAAGCACAAACGTCTGTGTAGTGTTAAGTGCTTTTCACTTACAACATTTCTTGCAGTAGTTTTCGGTTGCCCTGCCTCCTTTCTTCATCAATAGGGTAGGTCCACAATATCAACAGTCCCACAGCTATAAGAGCCACAGGCACAGGGGAGACCAGCACCTTCAGGGTTAAACTGACCGCCTCAGGTTGTGAGCAGCTCCCAGTCACATAGCCGGCAAATCTGCACAAAAGAAAAAAAGAAAATAGAGAGGGAGAAACGTTGAGCTGATGAGAGTACAGTTTAGCAAGACTGTTAAGTGAAGGATTATATGATTATTATGTAACCACTGGACTGATGAGCTATAACATGGAGCTAATCTCATAGTGTTAGTGGGCATTCACACCAACAAGTGTGTGTGTGTGTGTGCGTCTGTCTGTCTGTCAGTCAGTCAGTCAATGAAAAATGCCCATTTGTGTTACATCCCCAACAAAGCACAAGTGAACTTTATATTTCCCAATAACTGTTATCCGTCAAATCGTTGTATGGGATTCTCAAACCACAGCTTAAAACAAATTGACAAGTCTGATCCTCGGTTACATGATTGGCCACCTTAGGGTGATGTGGGGTTGTGGTTTTTTCCCCCAAAAGTTGAGTGAAAAAAGTGCCTCAGAACACACTGAAGCAACATTGACTTGAGCGTACGTTCTGCGCGAGACATAATGTTTAAATTTAAATTTTAACGATGACAGTGAGAATTATATAATAATAGCTATAGATATGGATCAGCAAACTCACTTCAAACTGAGTGTAGAGACACCCAGGGATACTCCAGAAGCAAACTTGATAAAGAACACATAGTAGGAGTAGAAGAGGGCTTCGTGACCATGGATGTCTGGGTTTTTCACCTTGAAGTCATCCACTACATCGGGAAGCATTGACCTGAAAGCACACACACGACATTTAGAAGGAAACTGGAGATGCAATCAACAAAAATCCACATCTGCATATGAATATGAATCCAGGAATGGATTCTGTGGATAAACTCGTGCTTACCAAGGCAGGAGGAAAGCTGCCGCCACACTCACACCTGCCGCCACTGAGACCAAGTAAGAAATGATCAGGTTGCTCTTGATGCAGACGATTAGGATCATGAAGGGTACTGCCCACTATAGAACGAGAGCAGTTCCATAACAACACATTCCTTTTGAATAAATGCCGTTGTTGTACCAAAAACTTTTTTTTTTTTTTTTAACTCACCGTGATGCCAAAGTAAACTGCCTTCTTCTTCCCAAACCGGCTGAGAAACCACTGCCAAAACGGGATGGTAATAGTCCCAGATAGCTGGAAAAAAATTTGACAATTATCAGTATTGTTGTTTTATCAAATATCATGCATGCTCAGAAAAGGATAAGGCATGTACACAGTTGATAATGAAATATTCATCATTAACGTCAACCAAAGTTAACATCAGATTTATCTGGAATCTAGTCTATATCCACGATGTTCCAATTCCAGGATTGCTCCAGTGCTGACGGAAATCCCGCTGGATCACACTCTTTTCGCCTGGATGCCCGTTACCTTCCGCATTTTTTGGGTTGGGATTTTAACTACTGTTGATTTACGAGGACTATGGTTCATTGCTCCTCAGATCTCTGCAGGGTTAATCAAGACAGCTAGCTAGACTATTGGTCCAATCTGAGTTTTCTGTTGCACGACTTTTGAACGTACACCTTCCATCAAAACAAGTTCCTTCCCGAGACTATTTTGGCTCTGTCGGGCATTTAGCGACGATTGAGATTGGTTTAAAGAAATGCCAATAACCAGAGCATGTTTTTCTCCCATCCTGGAATGCTCTGTGGACTAGCCACACCCTCCTCACAGTGCTGTGGAGGAAGGTCTGGCAAAGCGAGACAATCTGGAATCATTCAGCCAGATGACGCTGTTTAGCTTAGCAAGATTAGCTTCATCAGACGACAGACAGAGGCATTTACCTTTGTAACCATAAAGGAAATCTAAATTTAATAGAAATATTTATCTGTACTCTACTCTTGAAACTTGTGGAGTCAAGGAAAGGATTGCCTCTTGTATCACTTTGCAGTGTTATTGGCGAGGTATGATCAGAGCCTTAGTTACCATTGAGTACACTGAGGTATGTCGACTGTATTTTATTTTATATTTTTAACATACTATACTTTTGGGCAATGTAGAGGTTTTACTATGTGACTATAACCAACTTATAATTTTGGTGGAAATAAATTGTGGGAAGAAAGTCTCCTCAGATAATTATCTTATCTTACTTGTAGTTTGAAATTTAGGTCTTGGCTTGAGTAGGTTATATCCTGTGGTGTATATGGTGTTATTTTTTATTTTGTAGTTGCTATAAAAATTGCTATAGATGCCGCATTTGAATAAAAAAATAGTTAAACACTCGTTACTGTCAACTTTGTTTTAAGGGGCCAGATTTCTTTCCATGCATGCATTTTAGAATAGAATGTCTTTATTGTCATTATACACAAGTACACAGTACCTGTGCAATAAAATTGAGCAATCCCTTTTCAGTGTTGACACAACAAACTATAAGACTTATCTCTGGAAATCATAAAATAGTTGTTCATTTTTCGAACTAAAAAACAATTCTGATTGAAATCAAAGTTTCACGTTGGACTTGCAGTGCTTTAAGACCTTAATCTAAAATGCTGGCTGCAGCTTGGTGTGCTATGGAAGTTACCTAAATGATAACTTAACAATCATTTTGCAATCCAAATTCTAACTGGGCTGCATTAAAATTCAGAAAAGAATGTAGGAACTGGAAAGAAAAAAGTGACCACTTCCGGAAGAGGCCAAGGGACGAGGGCACGACATGCTTTGTTTGATCATACCTCGACTCTGACGGGGGGGCAAGAAACCTTTGTCCTTGAGGTCTAACTTGGTCAACCAGTGTTAAATGACCACACAAGAACAAGCTTCCTACTGACAACTTAGCAGCATAAGAAACATAATCAACAATGGAAATATAATGGAAAATCTTTCCTTTCGTCCCTTCATCTCCCACCTCTCCAAATATGATACATTGCCCACAAATGTTTCCACTTTATCAGAGGAAAGACATCAGAGTGATGAGGATGGGAAGGAGGGCGCAACCAGGGCAACAAAAGCTCCACTGTGTGCCTGTCTCTCTCCTCCTACTCCTGTACGAGCGAGTGTGTGACTGGGAAACAGATTCCCAGGAGCACAAACAACACCTCTTCTCACCCTGAAAATCTGCCCTTTCAATCACGCGCCTCCTTGTGTGAGGACTAACCTCAGAGTACAGACTGAAAACCCCACAAACACCAGGAGATAACTGAATGCCACAAGGAGAGCCAAACAAAGTTTTTTGCCGAAGATGTCCTCCAAATCTCATCTTAGGGCTTTTACAAGAGGTAAACAGTATATTAGTGGAAAATGGAAACACTCACCATGATGACCAGGAGAATATTCTGGTAGTCTTTTCTATGGCCAAGAGCGTAGGTAATGAAAAGAGCAAAGTTTCCCTCTAGTAGCTGTAAAAACAACAACAAATGAGTCATTTCTATGCCAACTACAGTTAGAGATTGAAGAAATAGTTAAACATTTTGGGAAATACACTTTGTATTTTGTTTAATCCGTACAAAAGTCAAAGTTGTGGTTTTACCTTTGGACAGCTAGCTGTTTCCCCATTCCCCAGTCTTTATGCTGAGCTAAGCTAAATGTCTCCTGGCTGTAGCTTCATTTAATAGACAGATATGAGAGTGGTATCAATCTTCTCCTCTAATGCTCGAAAAAAAGAAGTTATTTCCCAAAATGTTTAATTTTGTCTTTAACTATGCCTTTATCAAAAATGGTTGTATCCAGCATGACACAGATAATGAGACACAGTATTACCATGAAGGCCAGAGAGGTGAAGAGGAAGCCGATGACCAGTTTGATGTACGGTCCGTAACCCATCACCAGCCACAGGCCCTGACAGAAGGTGAGGTTGGATATCTTTCTCCCGCTCTCTGTAATTCAACATGGAGGAGAAAACAAAGCTAAAGCAGCTGAAAATCTTTGCTCTAAAGGAATTTATTGCACAATGCAGAGCCATGATTATGTGAAACAATGTTCTGGCATGTGCCTTATTCGTATCTTGGAGACATTTAGCGCCTGCCAGAATGCGGCCACCACTTTTTTTTGGCCAGTTATAAGTAGGGCCAAATGTTTCTTAAGGACAACTGATACAAACGTGCAAGATACTGGTAAGAATCAAATCTTGGTCCTCAATCAAGTATTAAACTTTAAAAGTTGCTGCTACAGAAGTGGCATTGTCCTAAAAACGTCAAAAAGCTAGTAAGTCCAATGCAGTCACGAGTCTGTGGTGTTCTAGTCAAAGTCTTTATTTTGTCAAGTTGATTCCTCAGATTCATGACTCCAGTCCAAGTTATGTTCGTTGAGTCCACAACATGGCTACAAATATTTGAAATATTCCACCTTATCATTCAACAACTGAGAACTAGGATTCATACCTTTATTCTCCTTCACACCCAAAAACAAGACTGTGGCACAGAAGATGTAGATGATGCAGATGACCCCTGAAGAAATCATGTAAGCTTGTTTCTAAGGACATAAAAGACAGCATTAGCATGGAATAACACTTGTGTGAATTATTTTTGTAAACATTTATTTGACATGATCAGGGGCGCAGCACAAAGTTCTGGACTCTGTACATAAGCATTGTCTATGGGCCCCTCCCCACATCTACAGCTATTCCTTCTAGTATCTTTTGGTGTTTTTCCACCATCTCCATCACTTGCCTAACCCTCCATCATTTTGTTTTCCATTATGAAAAAGTGTCACTGGTACCTGCCAACAGGTACTTCTTTTAGTATCACCTCCGTCGAGGTAGCCTGGTCTTACCAGAGACTCGTACATTTCATCTGTACAGAGAGTCTGGCAAGTGTTAACTTCCTTGAAGGCGAGTACTTAGTTTACAACTACTGGATCTGCCCATAGGCACTGTGTTCTGCCATAACCAACGTTTGGTCATGACGTCGGCTTAGCATCGCTAGTGTTCACCTTACTCCTAATTTCCACCGGTTGCAGAACAGCTGTGGATCGGCTCCGCTGCGTGTCGGCTCAGTGTCCGGATTTGTTGCGTTATGGCTGCAGCCATGACTGACAGCTGAAGTCACGAGGACCCATGAGATCTCGCAAATCATTTAGAATAGAACCACAAAACCAACAACAGTTTGTTTCCATCCACAGGAGTAGAGGGGAAACAACTCTGTGCTGTGTTTTCAAGGTGTAGTGCAGGGAAATATGATCCGCCGTGAGCATGGTCTATTTTATTCTAAAAATTAACCGGATGTTTTATTTTGTTTCTGTGCTCGACTTCCTCTCCCGCACTATCTGCCGTGTGCTGAATTGCTGCAGAGCCGCTGTTCCGGAGAGGTTCCGCAGTTGTTCCGCAACCGGTGGAAATTAGGTGTCCCTCCTTCACCACTAACGGAGCAAGTTGGAAAATCAAACTTTTCCTGAACCCCATGGAGAGGAGTGCCACAACATCATGGCCACCAACAAAACTCACCAGAGATTGTTCTTGCTCGGGCTTTAACTTCTGGCTATTTGGCAGCGTTGCCAGAACGGACTGAATGGCTTCGCCGCATCTTTCTCCGTCGCCATTAGTATGGGACTCACCGAAGGTTACAGATCCTCAACATTATCATGCTCAGCCACATCCCTCTGTTCACTGATTGGACCACCAAATATATGGTCGAAGAAAACCCAAGAATATACTGCAAACGCAGACCAACTACTGAAGGAAAATTAAAATTGAGTGGAAGTACATGGGGGCGGAGCGGGCTACTCTCGAGGTTCCAAGCAAGTTGAGGCGATATCAAAAGGTGACATGAAAACCTACTGATTGGTTGAGAGAATAGTCACTAATCACTGCGTAATGATTGTTAGCGACAAACTCGCCACTTTTAAATAGTTTAGCCAGCTGTGTTTTTTTTTTTGCTGCCTCCACCTTTTGAAGTTAAATTTGTCTTTTGGCTGTTGAAGCAGCCACATGCAGCGAATCAAAAACACATCTTCTGTGTGTGTTGCATTACATCACAGGAGTTTCCTGTGGCGTTGCTATGACGACCAGCCATGCTTGCCTCACACATGAGGCAGTAAAAAATCTGCAATGGAAAAAGTAAGATGTGGCACCGCAGTTGATATGTGCCATTAGTGGGCCCTCCTCCCATTAGGACCCTGTATACTCAGTCCCCTTTATGCCCTCAGTCCGTCGCCTCTGGACATGACGCCAAAGACTCAAGAGACTCACCGTCTCATTCAGTGAAACTATGGACGTGTTGGTTGAGTTTCTGCTGTTGTGTTCATCAGGCTCAATGGGACAATTTTTGTCACCACCTACTATCTGTCCCTGGATTGCTGTGCCCAGAACTGTGCCCAGCACCTCCACCATCATACCTGTGAGAATCACAGAAACGGAGCATCAGCAACAACACTCATGTAAAAAGCATTTGATCATTCAGGCAAACTGACGTACGATAAGCAGTGGCGGAGTCCCTCTCTTTCTGGTCGTTACTGATGAACATGGTGAGGGCTGAATATGGTACGTGGAAGCACTGCAAACATACACAAACACACAGTTAGGCAAGTGGACACAGCACTGGGACCAAGGGAACAAGGTGCTAGGGAGTGTCCACATGACATACTAACCGTCTGCATTGATTGGAAGAGGCAGTAAAAGATCAAGTACCAGACAACCTTCCCTTGCTCAAAGGGAGGCACATACCAGAGGAGGAAGTAAGTCAGCACCGCAAAAGGAGTAGAGAAAAGGATCCTGTATACAGTATGATAAAGGAAAAGTTAACAATTTGTAGTTTTCAATAAGAAAAAGTGTGTTTCTAGATCAAGCAAGAATATTTGTATTCATGTGAGCTACTACAGTGGGGCTCACCATGCTTTCTGTACAGTTTGACTTGAAATAAAAAGTGTGCCAGGCCCGCTGTTTCCAACTGCTAAGGGAATGTTCCGCCAACTGTTACTGTTGCTTCGCCCCCCCCACCTGTTTCATTATTTCCTCCCTTGCGTTCACTTTTCTATTTGCTCCCTGCCGCTTTGTGAATAATCCTACTAATCCTGCCGTGTGTGTGTGTGTGTTTCCCCTGGTTGTGTTTTGGCCCAGTTACAGTGAAACAAATGTGTGTATGTAAGGGCTCAGTCTGGGTGTCAGGGCTACAGAAGGGGACACGAGGGTGGGCTGGATGAACGGTGAGGCCACTCTGGCCCCCCTCACTCTCAACCCACTCAGTGTCAACAGCCTTTCCTAAGCTTTGTATATCTTCCAGCTGACCTCAGTCAGAGAAGCTGGTGCCACTTCAGAAACTTGTTTTCAAAACAGACAACAACAGTCCAGCTAAAACACCCCATGAACATTGTTGAGCCCTTACTGGCATCAACACACCAACAGGTTAAGTAGAGCTGAAACGATAAATAAATGATTGAATTAATCAATTAACACTAATCTGAGAAACTATTTTGACAACCTAATTGTGCTGGCTTTTAAACTGGTGGTTGAATAAAACAAGTAATTTTAAGACAACTCCTTGGGCTCCTGAAATTTGTAATTGTGAAAGTTTTACTGTAGATTTTTCACTAGTTTTGACATTTTATAGACCAAACAATTAGCTGAAAAGATAGCCGAAAGAATAATCAATAATGTAATGCTGTAGGATGACAGCAAATCTAACTAATAACTAAATCAATATTGAAGCCTCTCACTTTTGTTTTTGAGCGGCCATGCGAGAGTAATACGTGCTGACTCTCCCAGAGGGCCATATCACTGACCACAGAGATGTTTATTTATTGACCGTGACACTTCTGCATTCGCACATGGTCATATCAACCCCCCCACCCTCATTTCCCCTTCTTGTGTGACACAGTGAGAAATAAGAAAGAAAGCACCTCCTGATTCCCTCTAATGTCTGAGTAAATCAGGTTAATGAGAGCTAACTTATCTGAAAATGGAGGCCAGGTTGACCTTGGGGCAAATACACTAAATCAATTTAATGTGTTTAATAGGCAGACAATGTCAAATATCCTATTCTAGTGCCATGTCACAATATCTGTATGTAAAACATTTTCAACACAGATAGGAAAAGCAAATGAGGACAGAAAAATGCATCCGTTTGTTCTTATCTAACGGCTGGTTGTTTCACTTCAATTTGATAAGCTACACAAGCCACAGAGGATCATGTACATGTTGCCTTTTTAACAATGACCTCCATTATTCCAACCAAGCATAACCCAAGGTAACCTCTCTCTCTCTCAAAACCCTCCCAAACATGTGGTAGGAAATCACTCACACACTCTCTCTCTCACTCACTCTCTCTCTCTCTCTGCTTTAATGTGACTAAATAAAAACTTTTTACAATTATTTTTCAGGTCACCAGATTAACCAAAAGAACACACACAAACGTGTTGGTAATACAATACACATTTGTGCCAATGGTTTCACACTATTTATAAAGGTAGTGAAGAACGCTTCTAGCAAGTAAACAGATGTACATGTTTAGCTTCAAGCTACTACACATCTGCATCTAGAAAAAACAGACAAATAAATGCTGATGCTTCAGCTGCTGATTGTGCGTTGAAAAGGTTACCTTTGTAGTTTTAGTATGCGTCATAAGGATGTCTGATGCACTCATTACATGCATTGTGTTTTATACAGACTACACGCTTGTTCTTTTACCACACATTATTCCTCATGTTGCCATGGTTACTGCCAACGGTTCATGAATTGGATTTTGTCAGTACGTTTGCCTCACAGTTTTTTTCCCCACTCAATATCCTGTCTAATGATTTTCAGAATTTCCTTACTATTGCCTAATATCCTCTTTGCTTTGTGAACCTGTCTTAATGTGCAGCTGTGAGATTCAGATACCTACCAGGGCATCATGCGCCGATGCGGGTCCATCCACTCGGCTCACCAGGAAACCCACTGCTGGGTCTGTGACAGCCCCAGGCCCGGCCCACAAACAGGATGATGGAGGCATGGAAGGGATCCAGCTAAAGGGAGAAATTGGAAAATAAGTGAGCCATAACACAAAAATAAAGAGTATACCAAATACAACCTTATATAAGCACGACTAGTGAAGGATTCAAAAGAGCCATGATACCAATGAGGTTTATGGAGACATTTTGAGGCTTTGGAACTGCAGCAGTGAAATGCTCAACTGTGTCATTTGTTTAAAAACAAAGTAGCATTCAGAGCCACTGTAATTGTCTCATCTCTTGAGCTGAATGGCCTTTATTTAAGTTCCTACTGTGTACAGTGGAAACATCTAATTTGCTAGTTGAGCATCAAAGCAAAGCAGTAGACGTCCAGGATAATGTGCTTGACGGCTAATGCAGGCTGAAGAATGTTAAACTGATACAAGGGCTAGCATGAGCCTTGTAGTTAATCAGTATGTGGAACTATGGGAAAAATGCAAAGTTAAGGAAATTAATCTCTAAGTTGTACTCTGTAGAATTAGTAAATGGTTACAAAGAATATGGCATATAGAGGACATTTAATTTGCCGCTTAAAGTATTCCTACAACTTTTTCTGTTATAGAAAATGTCACTTTTTTTAAGTCAAAGATATATATGGAAGGGAAATTGTGTTTTCTAGCTCTGACAATGAGTGTGTATGTGTGAGATTTCAATGTGATGTATCTTGTCAATCACCTGAGCCACATCCAGCAGGTAGATCTGGAGGAAGAAGCCCAGAGCGCTGCCTGTGATCTGGTAGGGAGCCCCACCAATAGCATAGCACAATTTATTCCATACAGACAGATGGTTTCTTTGGTTATTTGGCTGGAAGACAAACAGAGGGGAGGACAGATGAGATATGGTATGCAATTAATTTGCCTTTACAACAGTTTGTGCATCTGACTGTAAGCATGGAAATGCTCAGAGGAGCTATATATATATATATTCAGGTAAAGTAATGTGGGCAGCGTTGTGCTTGGTGATCATTATCTTCTCCTTTCTTCTGTGCTCTGGAATTTAATTAAATCCCTGTTTTCTGCTTCAACTACATCCCTCTGTCCAAAACTCTTGGCATAATTGATGCCCGTGATAAACAACCATGAAAGAATGATCAGATTGGCTAACTTCCCTCACCCCACCATCCAGAATGCCAGATTAGAGACAAATCCCTGATGTAGTCAAACAAGAGAATGAAACTATGAGGTTACTGTAGATCACACACACTCTCACTACAACTCCTGCGCTGCCATTGGCTCTAGAAATAGGATGTTGTGAGGTAGTGTTCCATTTCATGCTGAGTAGTCAGCATCAGCAGACAGCTTATGGTCTTATCACATCCTGCAGCCACAGCCAATCACCTGTTAACAGTCCGGTGATGTCAGCAAGGGGTCCCTACACCCCGATTCAGATCCGCCGGACACGAAAGTAGCATGACCTCTGTTAATCTGACTATTTTCATGATTACATGATTAAACATTTAGTCTACAAAAAAAACATGTGGAACTATATAACATATAGGCCTGTATATTAAAATATGTCAAAAGTATATTTGAATTCAATTCTTAAGAAGCAGACATGACATTTAAAACTACAGTAGTTTTGCCAAGCTTAGATTGTACACGTCCTTCAATCTCATATTGCTTTTAAAAGGGATCACAACACAGACATGATGTGGTTGTGGAAGGTATTTTAGGCCGTAGATGCTGTTACACTTTTCCATATGAAATACCAACACTTGGAAATTCTGGGCACCATTAGACAGATGCCAATTTTACTAATTAAATACAGATAGGCCTACAAGTGTCTTTAGAAGCACTCAGTGAGGTTGGTACAAATGCCATTGCTGAACACACTTCATTTTAGACTCAACCATTGACTGTTAAAATAAAGGAATCACGCAGCTCTCTGCTACACATCTGTCATCACTGATGCTGCTATTTTTTACTCGGACTGTACAATTTAAATCAAATGTGAAATATAGCAAGTTCAAGTAAGATGTGGTTTCTATAAAACCGGTATGCCAGTCTTACAAGCAGCTGCCCGTGGACAGATGGACAAACCGGGTGAAATTCAAAACCCTGAAAAGGGAGCGTTTGACGCGCCGAAAGGAAGTAACGACCGCAATTTATCAGACGTTGCATTCAATTTAGGCGCCTTTGCGCACCTCAATAAATGGGGACAAAACCTTTTAATAAGTCTCTAAATCAAATATATAAATCTTTGCTCTTACCTTTACTGTCTTGATCTCTGTATTTATAGGTTTGATTGACAATAAACTCGCTGCGTACTGCTCGGCGCCCTCTCCTCGTGCCATTGTGCTCTCAAGACGATTTTTTTTTAGATGTTGAAATACTTGTCAGTGTCAAAAGAAAAAAGCCGCTTCACAGTTTCATACTGTCTCGCTCAGAGCTTTGAGTCAAGTCTCTCGTGTCGTGCTGCCCTGTCCTTCCGCTCATTCATTCTACTCATTCTACTACGCCGGCTACGTCATTTAGCGATGACGTTCCCATCGCCTGTTCCGTGGCTAATGCTGCGTTTAAATGCTGAAGGAAATCAGGAGACTTACAGATAGGTAATGAGAAAATGCACTTTAAACCTACATAAAAAGTTACTCTTGCCAAACATTTTATGAGATGAATCATCACCAATCACCCAAGGATACATTTGCTCCATCTTTAACTGGGGCTGATTCAACAAAATTAAATTGTATGTACAATGGTTGTTTGTTTGACCTCACAGTTAGCCATTAAACGCGTCAACAAACAACAAAGCAATGTCAAACTTTATTTAAAAAAGTTAAATATATATTTTTTAAATAGATTCAGAACAATTGTTTTTTCTGTATGTGATATTTATTCTTTGATGCATGTTTTTTTAAGCAAGAAAATAAAAAGATATGCAAGAGTGCAAAAAGTATGCAGTGTAAACAATTCAAGTTCAACTTGTGCAGTAGGAAAGAAATGTTGAAATGTCAAACAGACAAACTGACAGATGACATCCAGTGACTCGCAAAGTTGAATCCCTATGTACTCGAAATATAATCTCTCTCTCACACACACACACACACACACACACACACACACACACACACACACACACACACACACACACACACACGTGCAGCTAAGTGAAAGATGTTGACGCCTCTTATCGAAAGCAACAGCCACTTCAGCTTGGTTTCCAACTAAATGCTTTTATTTGGGGGTCTCCATCCACTTTTTTTGCTACAGTATGGGATAAGCATACCATTTACCTCTATCCAGGTAATGGCCACTACTGGACAAAAATATATGAGTGCTAATAAGCTTTATTTGGCCATCACACAACGAGGATGATTTATCATCGATATGACTTCTAGAGGGTGTTATTGCTGTCTTAGCCCTCTCTGCTAATGTTAATCAATGGCACCATTAGAGCCAGAGGGGGTGCTAGTTACTTTACTAGGTGACTGAGCCTTTCACACAACACATGCACAGTTTCCCAATACATACTAACCTAATATTTACTGTAATCATGCATTAAGCATAACCCAAGGGAATAACAATTGTTAAAAGGGCCATAAAATACCAGAAATGTCAGAAGTCATCAGTAAACGTATAAAGACTGGACCATATGGTGACAAAGTCCTCTCTTGCTAATATAATTTCAGTATTTTGATAGAGAGAGAGATAGAGAGAGAGGCAGATTGAATCTATTCTCGGCAGTTGTATGTGTGAACTGGGTCCTCTCTGAAACCAAATACCACCAGTTTGCTTTCACTTTTACCTCTGTGGTGCTAAAACAAGTTTGCAGGTGGCATTACAGCATCTGATACAATATCAGTTTTTTCTCTAGTAAGTAGGTTAATTAGAAATTTATTTTTAAACAATCCCATGGCTATTTACTGTAATATTTTATTTGCCTACTTCCTCTTTTCCTTTAAATCATTGTTCCTCTGGTTTCCCCAATCTACATATACACAAACACACCCTTTTCTCTATTTACACACAAACATCAAACAGAACAGATAAGAAAAAGCAGCTGTGTGTGTGTGTGTGTGTCTCAAAATGAAGCATAGGGGAAAACAAAGTTGTGGGGGAATCGAGACGAAGTATGACTCATGGTTCATGAGTTTACATAAGAAATAAAGTTAAAAACTGTTGACCATCTCAGTCGCTATCAGACTGGATTGATGCCAGACAGGCATCATTTTCTAAAGACACTAAAACATCTCTAACAAAGTCTTTTTCTATGCTAGTTTGTAGCTTTTTTGAAGACACTGCATGTCTTCTTTTATTACTCTCTGGTTTTCCCTGGTTGTGTATTGACCCAGTTACAGTGAAACAAAAAGCTAAGGGGGACCTACTTGGTCTTGTGACATACACTAACCAAAAATATCTTGATCCTGCAGATTTGTTCCCAGCAAGGGTGGGAAAATATCAAACCTTTACACTTACTGTAAATGACTAACTGAGCACCAAGGGTGAATACTTTTACTTACTTTTTAACCAAAGCTTTTGTTTTGATTAAAGTGTAAAAATTACAATACCGATAGGCTCCAAGTAAGTCCCAGACATCTGGCTTTACTTCATTTAATTGTACAATTAAAATCTAATTAGAGCTCTGATGCCTTTCATCATATTTACAGCTAAATCATATCGCACACAAAAACGTCTCCATATTTTTAATGGAGATTGAACATCTCCATTTTACTAAATTGGAATTGGATTTTTTTTTTTAAATGACTAAACTCTCATTATGTTCTATGACAACACGTTTCTTTTAAAATAAGAAATAACTCAATTGTTCTCTTACACAGGAGCAGATGACTTCATAAGTCACAGCCACAGCCTTACTTGGTCTGATATGGGTTATGGTGGCTAATATTAGCTAATGTTAAATGTACATTTTAGGTAGGTATTAGTGACATTATTGAGTCTACTTTTTCTCTACTTGTGCATTTGTTATTATCCTGTTATTGTCTTTTGACCACAGTGGCCTTTATTCAGCAAACGTTAGGCTTTAAATATAACAGTAACAAAACAAAGTGTTTGGGAAAACATCCATCACTTATCACTCATGCAGACTTGTTACTGTATTGATTTGTGGATTCAAAGGTTCAATATGTCACAAATTGCTAAAAAGAAATCTACAGAATACGAATTTAAAGATAAAGAAGTAACCTATAAATTATTGTATTTACAGTATATATACAGTATATGTATGTATATTGGCTGGTGTGTAGGTGGACTTAAATAACACAATGTACAAATGTTCCACAAGCTAAAGTCCTGTATTAGAAATGTGACTTAATCAAAATTAAAGGAGGTGGTTAGGATCTGTTATGGTTCTCTCAGCCTTATTCTTGCAGCGCAGGGTGTAAATATCCATTAAGCAGCGTTAGGCAGTGCCTAGTGTATGTTCATTGGATCAAATACATAAAAACACAGTGTGTGTGTGTTAAAAAGTTTTAATCTTTTTGCTTAAGAACGATTGGAGTCCAAAGCCTATTCATCCAAACAGGAAGGACAATTATCTTCTTTGAGAGCCAGAGGCAGTGTTGTGGCCACTGGGCAAAGGATCCGACTGGGAGGTTTTAGCATCACTGAGCACGCTCATAATATCTTTATAATATCATCTCATCTCATTTGTATGTAAACTCTTAATCTGAAAATAAATAGTAAGCTAACTTTAGCTGACAGATAAATGAAGTTGAGTGAAAGTAATGTAGAGCTTGTCAGTACCACAAAATTCTTGAGTAGCCCACTTGAGTAAATGTACTTTCCTTTTCTTTTTGAGGCTTTTGGTAATTTTACAGTTTAACATTTACACCAGGGCGCCATCTACTGGACTGGATGTAACATTTTGTTAGACTGT
The DNA here is from genome assembly GCA_013375575.1 of Percina caprodes. Classification (NCBI taxonomy): domain Eukaryota; kingdom Metazoa; phylum Chordata; class Actinopteri; order Perciformes; family Percidae; genus Percina; species Percina caprodes. The sequence goes on from JABXJD010001570.1 coordinate 50,353, forward strand.
AATTGGAATAGCTGATTAGACACAAATCTCAATCATGATGCACATTCACGTTTCTTAAAAACAAACATTTAAACATATCAAACAGTAGTAACAGTGCACAATACTGAAGGCTTATCTTGATCGCAGAGTTTTTAGTTATAGGGATTTCCAGGACGTGGATGCTATACCTCTTAAAAATCTGATCCATTTGGAAATGGTGGTGGAGCCCATTGCAACAGTTCTCCCAAATATAATGGATATGAGAATCTGTAATTCTGTCTATTATATTGTCAGTATTGGCAGTCTGCAGAAGTCTGTCAATCTTTGTGCATTTTTTTTTTAGAGTCTGGTATATCATGATCAATACTTGAATGTTATCTTTCGCCCTGTCTTGTTACATTGGCATTGTGAGTCAGGCTGGTCCAGTAGCTGAATGTACATTTAGTACTGCGAAGTATAATTCTAGGATACTTGTACCTTGAGTATTTACTTGAATATTTCCATTTTATTCTACTTCATATGCCTACTTCTATTTTCCTTCACTTAAAGGGAAATATTGTCCTTTTAACTCAACTACAATTGACATAGTTACTTAATGGGTGGCAGCAGCTCAGTCCGTAGGGAGTTGGGTTGGGAACCGGAGGGTCTCAGGTTCAAGACCACATATGGACCAATAAAATACACAGTGTGGATTGGTGGCTGGAAAAATGCCACTTCACCTCCTGGGCACTGCCAGGTGCTCTTGAGCAAGGCACTGTACCCCCACCCGCTCAGGGTGCTGGTTCAGCTGGCAGCCCACTCACTCTGACATCTCTCCTTTAGTGCATGTATAGGGCCTGAGCATGTATGTGTATTTCAGGCCTGTGTATGCAGAGTGTAAATTGTAATTTCCCCACTGGGGACTAATAAACAAATTAAATCTTAATTTACTGATTAAGATTTCACATAAAGAAACTCGTGGTCATCAATAAACATAAAATATGATGCAATATGATTCAACAGTCTACCGTACATGTAGCCTGTCGTATGTAAAATGATCCCCACCCTGACCTGATACAACATGTAAATGCCATTTCCACTACAATCCTAATGATCAAATCAGCAATGATAATACAATAACATTCACAGGGGCCACTTTTCTGAAATTTGACTTTTGCTGAAAATACTTTTGTACCATTCCCTATTCGAATGCAAGACTTTTAACTTTCTTTAATTCCGGTTTTACTAAAGTAAAGAATCAAGACACTTCCTCTACCACTGGGCTATTTAACAGTATGTGAGTAAAGAGATCTGTTCCTAAATAAGTCATTTATACATTGCAAACACCAGGTGGCAGCCTTACATAGTCCACAGTGCTGCAGTGAGGCCTCGGTTGCATTCAAGAATGTGACTCTGCAACTGCTAAAATCATGTCAGTATTTCACGGAATGTACTCACTACATTTTAACATGTGTTAAGAATGACAATAACACGTCATTTGTGTAGCCATATGAAGTAAACATGATCAGCAAACGTAGTAGTGTAAGAAACTTTATTTATGGCATGAGCATTTCTATTATTTATCATGAACTCAGAAGTCTAGTTGCCATGTGAATATCAACATCATATGTAATGTAATGCCTAAGAAAGGTCAGGAACTTAGACTGTTATAATATTTAAATATTTTTTTCTGTAATGCAGGATTTTGCTGAGGAGGAAATGAAACGACAAGTGAGATATAGATCTTTGCTTTGTGAAATGCTGTTAGCATGTAAAGCTGGCACCCTGCTGATCACACTCTCGTGGTATTTTAGGAAGAGGGGTGTGAGAATATGGTGTGTTACTCCCCTGGGGAGCAATTCTACTTGTGTGAATTATTCACGTTGTCTTTCTCATCTGCATGGCTTTTCACTGAGCTCTGGGTGACTAGTTCCAGTTTTACAGATTGTGTTTATTTTTAGATGAGGAAGAAGGTCAGGGTTAGAGGGTCCCTGTGTCACAGAGGTCATGGGGAAAGGAGACCCCCTTAGATAGCACATGGGGACAATTCCACACACAATCCCCAATAAACCATCCAAATTCCTACACTGCATTGTATCTGGTACTCTTCAGGCGGCTGAGTGGGTGTTGCAGACATGAGGACGATGCAAGGTTTATCCCGACCCCGTCCCCCACTTTTACCATCCTCACACATATGCTACTATAACAATAAAGGACAAAAGTGGGTACTTGAAGTTAAGCTGGGAGATGACTTGGGAGCAGGCTATTGTTGGTGTTAAGCATTGTTACCCCAACAGTGTCCCTACTGAGGAAAAGAGCTCCAAGTTTTAATGATGGAACAGAAGAGAGGAGAGGGAGGAAAAGGGGGGCCTCATCTGAATATTATGGCACCCATTTTTTTTCATTCTTTTCTTTGGCAGGGATGAAATACTCCCAACATAGCAGCTTGAGGGTTGGTGCGCTGTGTAATTATAGTATGTGAAGTTATAGGATGGGTGTGTGGGTGAAACATCTCCAAAATCACATTGGTGAAGTTTAAAGTTAGCTAGAATATCTCTTTTTGAACTTATTTTAGATTTAGAAATCTATCCAATTTATCTTGATATAAATGATATGCACACATTAGCATTTTTTCTTTTTTCATTTATTTAACCAAGTAAAAATCTCACTACAATTAAAATGTCTTTTTCAAGAGAGACCTAGTCAAGAAGGCAACATTAAAAAAAATAAAAAATTACAACATTAAATACAAACGGCATGAACAGGCTTAGACAACTTCCCCAGGTTACAAAAGAATGTAGACTATGTCCAGTTAAGACGAATAACGTTTCCAAAAATCTAAACTAATTTAAAGAAAAAAGAACTTAGAATCAAACATTTGCACTCGCTCCATAATTGTTAATGGAGCAGAAAATTAATTTTATAAGAAAAATATGGGTTTACCTGGCCATTGGTAGGTCAAAATCACTGTTATACAAGTAAGTCTCAAGTCAAGTCTTGAGTCAAGACTGGTAAGTCCTAAATCAAGTCCAAGTGCTTAACTTTGTGTTTCAATTGAAATTGAAAAGTTAAGGAAATAAAAGTGTAATTATTTTGTAAATTCATGGCAACTAGTCAGACTTTATCTGCTAAAAGAGATCTTGCAATAAGATCAAAACCTATGGACTGTTTTGTCAACTGCTGTTTCCAAGCTCATAAAAAACTAAATCATCAAAACATAGACAAGAAGGCCTGAAAATTTTCACAAAAATGGAAATTCAAACACCTGCAATATCATGGCAAGTAGGTAAACTGCTCAGGAAAAAAGTGTGATATGATCAAACAGCTACTCAACGGGGAGACAGATTTGACAAATTTGGTTGGTTGAGTGCCAAACAAGTCATTTTGTGTGTCTGTTAGTGTAAATGCACCTTTCACTCCTGGTTGTGCAACATGATTGACTTAAAGTATATTTGTTTTCACACAAATGGAGGTCTGATTCCCTACACATTTAAAAAAAAAACATTTTTGTTCTTGTTTTTTCGGCCTTGGGCAGGATATTAAGTAATTCTAAGTCAACCACCAGATTTGTGACTCGACTCTCTCGTGTGTGTCTGCTACGATATTGATTGATACTGCCTTTAGTTAACTTTAACCACACAATACACATGAAGAGGCCCCACAACCAGGGGAATGACCTCAAGCCTGTCACTGACAACAGATTCCAATCACTAATCAGTGTCATGAACTTAGCTTGAAAATGACCAGGGATTCTGTTTTTTTTTTCTTTGTCCACTGAGATGCTTAATCAAGGAGAAGGCGTGCCCAACGGATCAATATGTTAGACAGAAGGAGGTCTAGGGTGGTGTATGATTTTGACCTGGTGGTGTCTGCTCATGAGACGTTAAAGAACTTTGACCTTCTGCTCGCCAGTGATGATAAAGCGCTTGTTCACGCCAGCAAATAAATAGACAAATCATGTGTCTACTTAATACTAAACTTATTTAATGTTATAGGTCATTGAGTGCATATGGATTTTACAAGGGTGGGTGGTGTTTTCTTTCTCTGGCAGAGGTGTTATTGTGGCCTGTAAACAAGAATTTAAGACCCAATAGAGTAGTGTTTGTTTGAGGCATTAGCTTAGTTGCTTTTTTAAACTGTACAGAAGATAATTTACTTCACCACCACCTGCAGACAGCTGAGTGGCCACTGTTTGCGTACTTGTGCTCTTTTGTGTTAAAATGCAGGTCATTCAAAGATGCACTCCACCCTTTCACATTAAAAATCTTTTGTAGCTTACAATCAAATACACATAGATACTGAATATGGAAATGAGGAGAACTATCTGCATTGAATTCCTATCTATTGTAATACAAATTAGATTCATACTATAAATCTACAACTTTTTACTCTAATGCAACTTCAAGAAACTCTCTAAAGCTGGTTTGTCTTCCTTTCCAAATATGTGCCTGCAGTTGGTTATTATCACTAATAATTTACACATTAAAAAAGAGCTGTTGGAGAGTATGGGATTGGATGGATTCTAAGGTCTGATAATTTTAACAGGATTAAGGAAAAGATCATCTTAAAACTAATGTTAGGCCTCAAGGTTGAGACATGTTAGCTTTCCTATCCTGATGAGCGTTTTGTAGTCATGAGAGATAAGCAGAGGTGGTCTTATAATAATAATAATAGTAATAATAATAATAATGTATCCTTTATTAGTTCCACAAGGTGAAATTACAATTTACACTCTGTTGTCATTACACACCACACACAGGCCAGAATTACACACACATGCTCAGTACCTATACATGCACTAATGGAGAGATGTTACAGTGCTTTGTTGCTTGCTAGTTTCTCCATGTTTTGCTCTCAGATGTTTACATCTGAAAACCTTGGTCAGCCAGGCCAGCAGAGTCGGCAGGAAGTTAGCAATAGGCCGAGGGGGCAGGAGACTGGAAAGTTGATTTCCCAAATTCTGATGAGCAACTCACATGCCATCACCATCCAACATCAACCACATAAAACTTTGTAGAGTATCTCCAAAGCATTATGCTGTTACAGTAAAATATTAATTCAGTATCATGTTTTATTCATGCTGGGATGCAGTGGAGCAGTAGGAGATGGATCCTTATTTTGGATAACATAAGCAATACAAATACTCATTCGGCAGAAAAATGGCCCAGGACAATATTTTATTATTTTACTTTGGTCATTATTTTTTCAATAATTGACAAAGACAAACAGAAAATCCTCACATTTGGGAAGCTGAAGAAAGAACATATTGGAGGTTTTGATTGAAAAGTGACTTATAGTTATGACTATGACTATATGTGACTTTGTATTCGGTTAATATACAAATTATCTCGGCTCTATATCTTGTTATTGCATCATTATCAGTGATGCAGTAATGGGACAGAGCTCTTTGACTGCTGAAGCAGGTCAAAGTGGTACTGAATGTTACTTTATATACCGCTGAGTAATTGAATTTATAACGATGCATCATATTTAGTTAATTGATATTAAGTTGATCCTTGACTGTAAATTCATAGAATTTAAAGCGACTATCAAAGTTGTCAAACTAAATGCAGTGAAGTAAAAAGTTCAATATTTTTCCCTTAAATAGTAGTTAAAAGTATTAGATTAGATTAGTATAGATAATACTTGATTGATCCCACAATGGGGAAATTTCCTTATAAACCATATAATAGTCAAGTAAAGGAGGCACTTGGATGGAAATGGAATTCTCTCAGCTGAAAAAATCCTTTTTCCCTCTACTTGATTAATACTATTGAATTTAGTTTTTATTCCTAACTTGTATATTTTAAATATTTTTTCTTCTATTTCATCCTATTTATTATTTAATGTATATTGTATCCTATTATTTAATGTACATTGTGTATGTGTGCTGTGTGTCTGATATGGAATCAATTAAAATCTATCTATCTATCTATCTATCTATCTATCTATCTATCTATCTATCTATCTATCTATCTATCTATCTATCTATCTATCTATCTATCTAGAGCCGATGATTAAATATGTCAGTTATTGTGACCATAATTGGTGTTGTAGACGGGGCGGGGCTGAGCGCCTCCCCCCGCCTCTGATGGAAATGAAGGGGCTTACCCGGATCTACCGCTGCAGATATTTCTAAGGCTCCTCCCTGCACTTTTTTATAACAGGATATCTCACTGGCGCGAAAAAACGCACATTGTGGGGCGGAACTTGTGCCTGTTGTTTGAGCCCCGGCTTTTTTTCTAGTTAAACTAAAACAAAGTAGACCTAAAGACTGCGTCGGAAAAGCGCATCTTTGTATTCGGCTAAAACTCGGTCAGCTTGTATTCGTTGATCCCCGTGAACCGTGCACTCTTGGCTCTGTGGTTGCTGAGGGATTTCCAATGCCCTGAATTGTGCGGTGGGATTTTTTTTTTTCGGAGAGCCGGTGAGTACTTTTATTCTAGTGTGTTTCCAATGAGGGAATAGAGGGCTGTCTGTGAGTGTTAACTCGCGCTGGGACAGTGAAGCAGTCCACTTTCTTTCCTTCGCCAGTTACATGACTCCTCTGTGGAACAAAGCGTTGCCTACATTTGAGGAAATGCAGCCACGCATGTTACTTTTACGCAGAGTCTGTAGTTCTCTCGTGTCGTCTCTGTACATTAAAACTTGTATCATAGCTGACGCCTATATACATGTTTATGTATAGGCCCATACATATCTAGATTATCTAATAACCTTGTGTGCCTGGACAGTTTGTCCATCCCTGCAAAGAGAGCATCTGCAAGATGCAATCAATTATTTATGTGGTCCCATTTGTAGAAAGTAGGTTGTTGGAGGGATGTGATATCCTAATGGCCCATTAGATGGACACTTGAAATGTGATCATACATCTGATGGGAACTACTTTCAGAAGATCATTGCTAATCACTGTTATATCCCCCCCCCCCCAGGTTGTGCAGGACGTTGTTCAGAGGCCACTGGTGTCCTTTGATCATTTCTGGGAATAAACTCTAGCGGATTTTATTAACTGGGAACATGGAGTTCGACTGCTACCAGCACTATTTTTTCGACGATTTCGACAGAGAGGAGGATTTTTACAAGTCGACCGCACCGAGCGAGGATATATGGAAAAAGTTCGAGCTGCTGCCCACCCCTCCCATGTCTCCCACCCGGACTCTGAGCGGTGGTGCTCTGCACCTCTCACCGGGAGACAAACTCAGCTGGCTGTCCAAAGTCCTGGGTCAGGACGAGGAGTGCGAGGGTCAGATAATTCCAAATACGGAGCTCCTCGGCAACCTCAGCTCCATCATTATCCAGGACTGCATGTGGAGTAGTTTCTCTGCCAGCAAGCAGCTGGAGAAGGTTAACGGGAGAGTGTCAGCTGCGGCACAGACAAGTGTCTCTCCGATGGCCCAGATCTCCGTGAAACCGAGCAAGGCGCAGTGCGTCTTTCCCGGTGGACCGATCGCTGCTTCGGCGACTGACTGCGTCGACCCCGCGGCTGTTCTCACCTTCCCATCAAGCAGCTGCAGGAAGTCGGTGTCGTCTGGCTCCGAGTCTCGCTCTGATTCCTCTGGTAAGCAAGCAGTCATGCTCTATTTTGCCCCACCCTGTCCCAGTCTCAGGATTATATTGCCCTCTAACAATGCGTAATTTGGAAAGCTGGGCTGCTGTTGCATAACTGTGGTCTGTGATGCAGAGGGGTTATCAAGTACAACATAGTCACCATAGAGCTGGATTTTTTTTTTTTTACCTTCACTTTTACAATGCGCCACATTGCTTAGGATATACCCGTGCAATATTTTTAAAACCGCGCCCTTCACTTTACTTGAATTTCCTCTTTCAATATCTTCCACTGGCTCTGCATTACAACCAGAGTGCGGTAGAGGGGCGGTGGCCGAGAAGACTACCGATGATTTATTACTACTACACACACACAGCGACAGACCGTGAGAGTTAGCGTACTCTTTCACATTTCCCAAATTGGGGAGTGCCCCACTGGCAGCAGATCTCCTCATTTAAATAGTCGATGAGTGCTCGAAGACAAAAAGTCTGAATTCCTGCGAGCTTTAGCACGGAGAGCACTGCTGTTAACAGCTCCTGTTCTGCTTCCTCAGATGAAAGTAGTGATTTGCATCATTGGCAATGGAATGCACTTCCTTAAAGTCAGTTTAGTTAAAATTTGATTCAGTTTGCCTCCGCTCTTGCAGGAATGTTAAGTACTTTTGTAAAATGACAGCATTGAAATATCATGCTTTTAAAAACATTGTTTTGTTATGTGTATTGATGAGTTGTTCCTATGTGATCACAGATGATGAAGAGGAAATTGATGTGGTCACCGTTGAGAGCAAGCAGAAGCGGGTGCGGCTGGTAAATGTCAGAAAACCAGTGACCATCACGGTGCGGGCTGACCCATGCCCCAAACGCTTCCATATGTCTGTCCACCGACAGCAGCACAACTATGCCGCCCGCTCCCCAGACAGCGAGCCAGAACCTGAGGATGAAGATGATGAGGAAGAAGAAGAAGAGGAGGAGGAAGAAGAGGTAGAAGAGCCTCAAAGCAAGCGTACCTGCACAGCATCCATTCAGCAGCCGGGCTCTTCGTCTGGTGTCTCCCAGCCTGGTTCCCCTTCAGAGAGTCCTCAAAACTCGGACGCAGAGGACACTGACCGCAGGCGGAACCACAACTTCCTTGAGAGGAAAAGGCGGAACGATCTCCGGTCCCGTTTCCTGGCCCTGCGGGATCAAGTCCCTGGTCTTGAGTCGGCCAAGACTCCAAGGTGGCCATCCTGACCCACGCGACAGAGTACTAGCAGACCTGCACACCAGGGAGAAAAGGCAGCTCCAGGAGAAGAAACGCCTCAAAACCCGACAACAGCAGCTTCTCCGCAGATTATCTGAACTGAAGCGCTCCTGAGACACAAACTAAGTGTGCTTTTGAAATAAACTGCCCCGTTATTCACTGGCATGAACTTTGCTCTAAAGTTACCTGTCCCTTTTGGAAAGCTACAATCTTTTATATAACATGCTTTATGTAAATAGCTGTGCATTTTGTTTTGGAATACATTCATATTGCTGTGGGCTTCCTATGCATTGACTGTGCTGGCCAATGAACCTGATATGGAGAGGCAGATCAGTAAGTGTGCTGTGTTTTATTTTTAGTACTGAACAGGGGGCAATGGAATTGATTTTATAGATATGACCAAGATATTTCCTGGTATGCTGTGTTGGGAAACAATAACTTTGATAGTTGATCAGTGTGATAACACTTTGCAGTGTGTCAGCAGTATGATAACACTGAAACACATGTGGAGTGTGAATGCCTTTCTGTGTCCATATAAGAGAATGAGCCAGTTCCTGGTTTGTTTGGTTTAGCTGACTAAACCAAGTGTTTTGATGTACAAATTTTTCTGTAAATAATATCTTATCCTTCCTGATAAAGGAGACCAAATCAGAGTTGTCAACAGGCTTGCTCCTCTTTATGATGTGCAACCAGGCATCGAGGATCCTCTATTTTGTTAAGAAAATGTGAAAAATGGGCAAAAACGAATAAGTAGCACTGCTGTACTTTATATTCACACGTCACTTTGTGATTTCAATGCTTCTCTTGATTTTGTTTAATTTTTAAAGCATGCTAACATCAACAGCATTTAACAACATTAAATTTTTATACCATTTTTGCATACAAACCTGAAGTCTTTGTTTGGTTTTTTATTAAAATGTTGCGCAATGCTATGCACTGCTAAGACACAAGTTACTGTATTCCTCTGTTAAAGCAAAACCCCCGGCACTTGCAGATAAGTAATTTAATCTTCTCGTTTATGAGAAAATTACTTATGTGTAAGTTTGAGTTGTTGTGTTCTTTCTTTGTCACTGCCGACAGCCGATACAATGTGCAGGCAACTTTCCATTGTAACTCTTTGTCCATATTCTTCTGTAAAATGAATATCCAGAAACATTTTGACTTTGCCATCAAATTAGTTCTGTACACCTCAATTTTTTTTTCTTTTATCACAGCTTCTATTAGTTTCTGTGGCAATCTCAAGAAACCCTGCACCAAAGTGAAACAATTTAAAGGTTTGATGCAGCAGCAACAAATAACAGATTCATCCTGTGCTTCACACTGTGTTGGTAAGATCCACCACATGCTGCTGTGGTATTTCATTTTCAGAAACAAAACCTACTATCAAAACAGAAAGCTGTAAATAAGGGCAGATTTAAAAAAAAAAAAAAAACTATTTGTTTTCTTCCCCTATGTCACCTTGTGCAATCGAAGGAGCATGCCTTGTGCAGCAGCTGCTGGTCTACAGAAGGTTACACAGGGCCTATCCTTGAGATTTGCCCTTGTGTGTGTGTGATACCTTTTATGGATCCTCCCCTCTGCAGTGGCTGCTGCATGCTCTGCACCTAATATGCTCTGAACTAGGTTACACTCGCACACACGTACAATTGGTATCTTTAGAACAGTCTCCAATGGTTTGGAGACAGGTTGTGTGGACTGCTACTTGGATCCAGTGCAGCTATTCACGTAGTTTTGCAGTTGGAGAGCTGCACTGCTTCACAAATGTCTGTGGTATGGCCTGTAAATGGATAAAGGTGAAAGTCTCTCAATAATTTCTACATCAGTGCATGGTCATGCAGGGTTGTAATTCTTAGAATTCCCCATGGGGGCCAGCAGAAACTATGCACTATAGCTTTAATGGAGGAAAAAAATGAGTATCCTCACACCCAATTACCAAAACTGTATTGGACTGAAAAAAGTTTTGATTGTAACAGGCCGTTAATGGGAGAAATTTGAGCAGGACAACAAACTCCTATCTGTTGTGTTTGTGGAATTCATTTTGTATAAATACAACAAAGACATAGTAACTTCTTGCATAAAATGAGTTTTTGTGCGATGCTGCTGCCCCATCGATGACCGGAACGCGAGTCTCTGCAAGCCTGAATGATTAAGTTTGATGGCCTGTCATATGTTTAATAAACTCAAAGCAACCATTTTGTTCAAGTAAAGCCTGACAGACGAGCCAGGCACACCCTGAACTCCAACCGTCTCACACCTCACATGCCTTTGTTATGGCTGGGACCACTTGGTGTTTTACCTGTTTGTGTTCACTCTCTGGGCCCTGTTGTCAGCCCTGAGGGCACCTTATTCTGGCACAGCTTATTCTGGCTTTGTTTCCTTTACAAAACCAGTATTTGGTCTCAGGAGGGTGAGAATGAGAATATTGCAGATTATTGGGGCAAAATCTCCATATTGTCATCTCGTTTTCAAAATGCATAACATACAAACTGTAATTGTAGTTGCAGTTTTTAACATCAGCTGCAGTGTACGTATATTGACAATACGCACTCAGTGATTATGGCACTCTTAAAACAGGGTTTTCCCCGAAGCAAATAATGAAGTAAGAGGATCTCTAATTCCTGTGGGATACTCTGCTCTGTTCTGACGGTTATCTTGCAAGACCAGTTTTCTGATCTCAAGTTCATGCAACGCCCACACTGAACCGCGATTTCTGAAGTGCACATGTAATCACTTTCACACACATGCTCATACTGTTTCCTTTGAGAGCATATGTGTTTTATTCTCTCATGTCTGCAGGCTACAGCTGCAACCTGTTGCTGTGCTCTTTACTAAATATCAGGCATACGTCAGAGGAGATCTGTTAATATTATTGCAGTGTCATAGAGGTCCAAATATTCCCAGGGAAATAGAATGTGACAGCTTTCCTGGTGGTAGGACAAAAGTGTGTGAGTGTGTGTGATGTGTCTGATCAGGGTGGGGCTGTGGAGAATTGATGATTGATGAGTAAAGATCAGTCTCTCTCTGATTTATACATCCTCCTCTAACACACACACACACACACAAACGCACACACTTGTATTAATAAAGCAATCTCATTAATCTTCCCTTAGGGTGGTAAGCATTCAGTATGTGCTTCACATGTGTTACCTTTGGCACCAAATTGCATCACCTCACAACAATTGCTCAGCTTTGTAAACATTGCAAAGCACATGAGCATGTCTTATCTTTGGCAAGTCTTACCTGACGAGAAATACCTGTTATACTAATCGCTCCTAAATTTATTGCTGATAAACAACGATCCAGGTCAAACAAGTGTGATTCAGCAGTTTGAAAAGATGAGCATGATTATGGAAACTTACCTTAACAAGCTTTTAATTGAGCAACATATGCAGTACATACAGGTGCCTGAAAGTGTTACAAACCCCTAGCTAGTCACTGTGATACATCTCTTACCTTTGCACTTTAACAAAACACACAGGCACATGAGCAATATTTCCACCATGTTAACTGGTTGGGTTCTGACCGGCCTGGTTTGTAAAGCATGTATACATTGCATGTTTACACAGTGGGGCAGAGGAGGAACCAGACAATGAGCATGCTGCACTAGTTTGTGATTCTAAGAGCATGGTTGAACTGGCTGCTTATCTCTGACCTACGTGTGGGTGAATAAAGGACATTTAAAATGGGTCTTTTCCTAGGATAACCTTATGACCTCCTGTGCGAGAATGAGCTGTGGTGGAATTGCTGAACGATTTTGGGCGGTTGCATGGTCGGTGAAAGTAGTAGTCAGCTGGACAGAAGAGAAGTTGACTTACTGTTACTCCTTTTCTTACTCAACACTCCACACACACCCTTCCTTTTATTCGATTCGAAGGAAGAAGGGGAAAACACATGCAGGAGGAGACACAGATACACACATCTTGCCTGTGAGGGCGTACACAAATGCTTGCAGGAAACCTTCCCTGGTCGCAGTCCTTCATCTCTCTGGCTACTGACCCAGCCTGTTTGTGTCACTGGAAGTCAGCCGAGGCTGTGGCGGCTACTGTCTGTCTGATTTTAATGAGGCTGAGAGCCTACCAATGAAAACCACATGTAAATGCTGGCAAGCAAGACATTACATTCTTTGAGTCTCTGTATTCATCTTTATCTCTGTCCTTCCTACTGTCTTCTTGTTTCCTATCTTTCTCTACGCCCTTCCTCCCTCCTGACAGACCCCTTCCCTCAGACAGTCTGCTGGTCACCCTCCAGGTACTTATCTCCACCATTTGGTGATCTAGGTCAGTCTTCTGAGCTCAGTGTTTCTCTCTTTCTGTTGCTCACCCTCCCCATCCTAAGGCCAGAGTTACATAACAGTGATGATTCAGTTGGAACATGCTATAAATGTTCCTCTCTCTCTGGATACATCTGGCCCCAGCTGACTGGTGTCAAACCAGTGTTTTGCTTTAAACCTCAGCTGGGCAAATAAATTGGACTGCCTTAAAACCAAATAAACACACAAGGTGTCGGGAGTTCCTGTGCAGCACCTGTTGTGCAGCACAAAGCCATTTGTTGTGTGTGCGTGTGTGTGTTTTTTTAGTTGATGGCCATTTCGACAAGCACCTTCCTCACTCTCATCAGCTGACAGCTATCTTGTCTGGCGGCCTTAATTTTTGCCGATTTGACATGCTCAGTTGGAAGGCGGGCAATGCCAGCAGTCGGACTCAAATGACCAATCTGATTGGTGGAGTGCTGACCTGGAAATGATGAGCGGGATGAGCGTAACTAGAGTCTCTCAAAATCTGTTGAAAATATTTGAAACTGACCTTTGTCGATCTGAAATTAAGACAGATTCAGCAACTGCATGGCCTATTTGTCGCTTAATATATTTTCAGAAACACGTTTCGGTGAACTATTTTAGTAAAATATGAGATGGTAGATAACATTCTGAACAAGCCTCTGTGACAGTCTGGCTTTGAATTTCCGGAGAAACCAGACCCACATGACACGTTTGTCCAATCAGCTGCCGTCGGCATCCCTTTGGTCTGTTCCGAGGCACTTTCTTTGGCCAACTTGGGGAGGCAGTCATCCTTTTCTGCCAACAGTCAGCCGTCTGGTTAGTGTGTCACAGCCATAAAATAAATTCAGGAGGGTTTGCGTGGGTCTTGGCAGCAATGCCGTGTCAGCAGAGCAGGTCTTTCAACTCGCCTGTCTTATCTGGAGCTAATCCTAATCCTGTTAGTGTAAATGCCACTACCATCTGGGCCCAGACACACCACAGCGCTGATTATAATGAACCTATCAAAAGGTCTTCAAACCATCACACTGAATAAGCTGTCAGTGGCTTGCATTAAACTCTCTGACCTGGACCTCTGACACAATCACGCTGAGGATGGGTAGTCCAACAGCTGATGGGTAAACAAACAAATGAACAGCCAACACTGTACATTAGCTGATGTTAGTAAAGTAGGCAATTAGGATGGGAGACTAGAAAAAGCCACATAAATTGTGTGTTAAGAGTCTACAGACACACACACATGGGTAATCTGTATCTAAAGGGTCTTTGGCCACTGGAGGCATAAGAGGGAGTATTAACTGCTGTGATGTAACCATGGTGCTAGTTAATGGATAAGCAAAGGAGAGGGGGCTCAACAGTGACAACTGCTATGCTACCCTCACCCTGGCAACCCCTAACCACCACCCCCTCACACACACACACACACACACACACACACACACACACACACACACACACACACACACACACACACACACACACACACACACACACACTGAATAGGTGAGAGAGGTTGAACTGGCTTGTGAGTAAGTCTCTAAAGCTGGCAGTATGCTTCCAGTGACTACTAATATGTTGATGTTGAGACTTATTTCTGTTCATATTGAGGATACAACATGAAGCCTGGTTATTTATAGATATAATACATGATTCATTACACATATATTTTAATTATCTGACTCTGTGCAGACATGTCTTTGTCTCCTGAACATCATTGTTTGTCATTTCAATAATGACTGAGTAACCTTGGCAGGTGAGGATAAACTTCTTGGGTGTCTGGATTCCTAGACTCTCTGTTGAGTTTGGCTTCTTCATCCTATCACCAATATTTGAAAAAGTGAAAATAAAACATGCTTAAAGCTGCTCTAAACTAATCTGAAATAGTTTTCATGCATACCAATTTGATCAAATGACTATGAAAATTGTAAAAGGTGATGCTTTCAGTGACAATAGTAGTACACTACCTGCCAGACAAAGTTAGCGACTTATGTTTTTCAATTGGACAAAAACAACAACAAATAAATAACAATGTTTCTTCATGTATGTAATTGTGTGAATAAATAAAAAAGTTTGCTAACATGTTTGCCATATTAACTTTATAACATGATAATATGTCAATGTTGTGTTTACAGCTTGATCCACTGCCACACAAATAGCCAACATTTTTTATTAATGCAAGTTTAGCAGTACCGGTGTCACTTTTCATTTCAGCATGTAGATCATTGTTAAAGTCATATTTTGTTTTGCTTTACTGTCCAACTACTGTGCAACTCAGGTGGAAGATGTCCATGTCAGACATTGATTTGATGTTTATATGCCACAGTATCTTGGTGCGTCAGCCAGCATATCTAAGTTTCTTGAGACTGTGATAAGGTCCTTAGTTCAGATTTCTGAAACCTGGACATGATGTTTATATGCAACACCACATAACCTGGATATTCCAAAGACTAAATTAAAACTAGGATACTAGTAAATGCAATATTTGACATAGAATTTGAATTATGATGATCCCAAACTGCTTTCAAATATAGTGAACTTCCCTTAAATTTAAAAGCACATTTAATAACTTCTTTATGTTTTCAAAATAAAGTGAAACAATCTCGCCAAACAAAGTGAGCTTAGGCAAAGTAGCATATCTATGATTTCAGAAATATGTTGAAACCTGTTGCTAGTGTTGGGGGTTTTGGCCACAGAGTAGCAGTTTAAATTGGAGCTACTGCTGCTCTCACAGCTTTGTCAGCCAGCAGATGTTCCATTGTTAGACTGTGGTGTAAGGTTGCTTCAGTTGAAGTTGGACTGCATCTTTTGAATTTGGTCCCATTGAGTGCCATCACCACTAACCCCCACACCCTTCTGCCCCCCAAGCTACTCAGAGAGGGGCTTTACCCCTCCCCCTAGTCCAACTTAACCCCCTGCAGACCAGTTGTCCCAGTGCCACGACTATAACCTCCCCTCTAGATCTCCACTTTAGTGCTGTGCTCTTTGTCTCCCCCTCGATGATCCCTTCAGTAATCAGCACCCCCTCCCACCCTCCCCCAATTACTACCCTGTGAGAGTGGGAGAGTGTATTTGCATCAATATACATTTAAATGCTAAGATGTAGATTTACAAAACACACACACACACACACACACACACACACACACACAGGCACACACACCATACACACGTGTATGTGTTATCAGATTGTTTCTTATCAGATGGTGAATGTATAGTGTATAGATGTCTCTGTTTGTCCTGCGTTGTTACAATTCTTTCTTTTAAGCCTGCATCTGAATGTGACTGCTGTTGTTCTCAGGGCCTGAGTGACCACCACTGTGGAGCTTATGTAATAATCAGTGCCCTGCTTTCCTCTTCCCCACTACAGGCCTGTGCGTGTGTGTGTGTGTGTGTGTGTGTGTGTGTGTGTGTGTGTGTGTGTGTGTGTGTGTGTGTAAAGCATTGAGAGAGAGAGGCTCTGTTATAAGGCCTAGGAAACACAGGCAGCACAGACTTCCTGTTTTTGTGTTCAGTCTATTGGAGGCAGGAAGTGAAAGCAGGCCCGTATTAACACAGTGTGGTGCCCTATGGTGACCACGCTCAATGTGCTCCCCTTCTCCCACTTTACACGTTTTAGTTTTCTATACAATGAGTATGGGAACAGTCACAACAAGAGCAGCACGGCATAGGCCGTGGTGGTTTTGGGTGCCATACCACAGCTAACCAAAGTCCAGTTGTCCTCACGGACCTCTCTGAAGCTATACCATCTAACCTCCACTCAGACTTAAGTTGAACCATTTGTAAAGCACCTTCTTTAGACAGGCTTGTTTGGAGAAAGCAGTGCTAAAAGTAGGGGAAGCTGATGTTTCTGTTTGGAGGTCTGCACACAGACTTGTTTCAGTCTTGCCTGGTCCAGCTTTGCCAAAAATATTTCGTTTTGACATCTTGTTTGGTTCTGTGTGATCTGGACAACTTCAAGTTACGTCCTGTGCTTCAAGTACACCTCTCTCATGCAGGCCGCAGACAGACCAATCTCTGTCTTTGTGCAACAGAGCCGTGTGAGCAGTTCAGCTAGTGAAGTCAGAGTCAGACAGATTCAAACTTTTATCTTTGAAATAAAAACATTAGAGGACTAGTTCTCCTGAGTCTCCTGAGTGTCTAAACCTGCCACCCGGCCTGTTCTCCATTGCAGACCCACTGCTGGACTATGACCGGCTAGATGAGGAGCTAGGAGGCGGAGAGGGAGCGCTGTGAGCCAGATCCAGTGTCCAGAGACTAGGGCAGCCAGGCCAGCCTGCTACAGTCCTACAAAGTGTAGTCGCTCAATCATTTGGTGCCCCCCAATACTGCAAATTGGTTGGTGCCCTTGCCCTTGCCATATATAACCCTGGCCCAGCATAAGAGGGACTGCTGCTCTGGTCTTTTTGCTCTCTGATGAGTGAATTTTGCCAGAGATAAAGATGCTGGTGCTTAGTCAGCTACCACCCACATATTTACACTACAGATTTAAGGGGGTGGGGGTAATCTAGACTGTTTGTCCTTCTGAAAGCCAATCCAATAATGTTACTTGAGTGCGGTATGAGTGCTGTTAATGTCTTGTGATGCCACTTCAGCAAATGACCTTCATATCAGTCCTTTACCTTGGCGATGGCTAGCTCTTATCTCAGCCAGGAATGGAAGAAGGTCACTATACTTGTGTGTAGTAACAGCATGTGTATGTGTGTGTGTGTGTGTGGCTACAGGTTTTATAAATTAAAAAAATTAGCACGGGTTCACGGCAAAACTAAGCAAATCCCCAGTTAAAACAAAGAATCTGGTAGTAGAAAACATGCCTGAGTAGTTGCTTTGAAGGACTGATTAAGGTTATAATAGTCATCTGCCTTGCATGAAGCCCCCAGGCTGTGTGTTAGGAGTGGGGGGTGATAAGTGGTATGAGGGGTGGGGGGAGTCCAGGCTGTTACCTCTTTGTTCTGGCCTGCTCCACTCATGCTTGCTTTTGTCTCCACCCACAGTCTACCAATGAGAGAGCATTATCTCTCTATCCGTCTCACACCAAACAGAGAGGGAGGCGTGTTGCTTTTTCTTCCACTTTTCTTTCTCTCTGTCCCTTTTCCCCAAAGGTAAGCCTGTATTATGTATGGAACATATTTCCAGGGCAACCCAGTGACTGCAGGTACAGTCAAAGAAGGTGTGCAAAAGCAGCCAGTGCAGCCTTTCTCTGTATTTCTGTGCGTCTTTTGTCTAGCATTTCCCGCCACTCGTACGGGTAGGGAGTTTTGTCACAGCCGGTATGAAGAAAGGCTGGCTCCTTAGAGCCTCGCGCCAAATGTCAGCGTTATTATTTAAATCAGCTCAGTGGGTGCGGCCCAACTGTCTCTATGTTCTCTTAACCCCTCAGAGCTCCAGACTAGTGAGCAGAGACACAAAGGCAGAGAGCTAGTGATGGGCTCAGGGCTTTGCCACAAATAGGGTAAATGTATCATTGATGTTCCACACATACAGAAGAATGTGATATCTTTACTTCACACCATGAACCATGAACAGATTAAAATCATGTTAACACTATTGGTTTTGCTGTTTCAGAGGCTCTTTACATGAAATGTGGCATTTCTACTTAAGTGAATTTTAATATTGTCACATCTGACCAACCTTTTTTCAATAAAACCAATTTTTAGTAATTCTTTAATAAACTCAATATAAGGCTTATTCTAGTAAAACCATACATTATGCATATTAATTACCACATACATAGCCACACAGCTACTATCCCAATGTAAAGTGTTTCAAGATACACAAAAACTCAGGTTTTCAGAGCAACTTCCGCTCTCACACTAATAGAGTTTCTCTTTCATGTCCTCTTTGTCTGCAACGCCCTGAGCAATGAAGTGAAGTATTCAGGACCACACCAGAAGGCTGAGAGGCTATCATCTACTACACTCTAGTGGCTGTGAGCATAACATGCAAGAAATGGCTGACTTTCAATACCACTACAGTACTGAGAGACTATTACTAAGAAGAGAGAACTCAACTGGGAAGTGTTAATCAGATTTAAATGTGTTGAAGAAATCCACAGGTCAGATTTGTACACATGGAATTGTTTGGACACAATAATGAATGTGCCTATTTAATTCCTAATTATGCCTAACATATCTAAATACAATATAAGTACATAAGAGAGAAAATAGATTGGATGTATCTACAGTTCCTCGGGTTCAAGAAAATATTTAAGACACAACCCTTCAGCTGTCCTTTGTCAATCGATAAAAGCTCTTTGCGTCTGGTCTCTGGAGAGCCTGGAGGAGAGTGTGTGGTCATAGCCAGACATAATAGCCTGATGGTTACATGGGCACAGTCAGTTTCATGTGTATTGGATAGATAGGTGTAATGGACTGCTACTGGTTTTATTTTGATTTCCAATGTTGATGTTAATGCTTGGAAAGTAAAGGAAGCAACACTATATATTTATACTGAAAAGTAGTTAAAAAGTTTTCTGTTGGTAACTTTTAGTGCTAGCAAACGCGGTAATAACTACATAGCCTTGATGGCAACAGTCAGTACTTGCCACCTCTGTAATTCTGACAGGTAAATAAGGATGATGGCCGTATAAGTGCGTCAGGATGTGTCTCTATTACCCTTTTTGTGCCTTGAGTCTTGAGGATGTCTGCTTAGTATCCTCTTTCCAGAAAACATCTGTAGTTGCTAAATTGCCTGTTTGTTATCATAAAAGCTCATATTATTTTTAATGGATTTATGTTCTTCAAAGCAAAACCTAGACTTTCATCTTTGTTCCCTACAACCCCAGTCTCTTTCTGATTGATGCCATATTTGGAGGACTACATATACAGTCTGGTGCCACCGCATCCAATCAGATCCTAGATGTGGGTGTCCCAGCCTGGCTGACTCCCTGGCTGTTGCCTGGCAACTGAGACTGCTGCTCTATAATTCAATCCGTGGAACGATCCTGCAGGGGTTTATATGGGTAAAGGCAAGAAGAAAATATCGTTTAATGCGTAGGGGGAAGTAAATGACCCAGGATGGACTCCATTTCCCACACTGCTGAGCAGGAATATTAAAACAGTAGTACGAATGGAAGTTAAGAGCCCATTGGATACAATGCAACATCTAAAACAAAACTAATAATGTTGAATGAGAAAACAGTTCTGCTTCTATGTTCAAAGACACCCAACTCCGCTTCTCTAATAAGAGAACTGAAGCATGAATTAATTACAAGCATCATGACACTGCAGTGCTCTGACACACCGGCCTGTTTTGTCCTATAGGATCCATCAACCAGTTGTCACATACAGAAAATCACATGTTCTGCTGCTGCTTCAGGCAATTAGACACTGAAAGGGTTAAAAAGGAGGAGGATGTAAAATGGCCAGCAGTGTGTGTGTGTGTGTGTGCGTGCGTGCGTGTGTGCGTGTGTGTGTGTATGCGTGTGTGTGTGTGTGTGTGTATGTGCGTGTGTGTGTGTGTGTGTGCGTGTGTATGTGCGTGTGTGTGTGCGTGTGTGTGTGAGTGAGTATCTATGTGTGAGACTGTGAGAGAGAGAGAGCGAGAGAGAGGAACACAGAAAAGACAAGCACAGAAAAGCTGAACAAGGAATACAATGCGCATGATGCGCAATAAGAGAAAATGTAAACAGCTTAACATTCTCTACATCTCTCTCTTATCCTGCAACATCCTGCGTTTTAAGAAAAGTAGCTTTTAGCTTAAGTGCCTCTGCAGCTGCAGCCAGAGTGATCTCATCATCTCATCATCTGAGTGCAACAACACTGAATTCAAATTTTGCGAAGACAAGAGTGAGTAAGGATTTTGTGGGGAACTCCGGCCAAAGAGAGAAAGCAACTGGAAAAACGCTATTAGGGACAGTGGGGGCCTGAGGGAGATAGCAGAGAATTGAGCCAAAGAGGTAAGATGAGTCTAAGAAACTGTCACACTCTGACCGCCAGTGAACAAGACTTGACCAGCAGCAGTAGCCAAGCCGCCTGGGAAGATGCTAGGACAGTTTTGAAGCCCTCCACCCTTGCCAGGAAACCTAAACCAGTGAGTACTCCTGCAGTCTTTCTCATGCAGCATCCATTTACAGGTGCAGTTTCTATGAGTTATCAGGCCTTTGTAAAGTATTAGAGATGTTGACAACAAAGAAGATTCTCATTGCACATATTACAAGTGAATAATGAAGTCAAATGTAATATTGTTTTCATCACTTTGGAGCAGAATTATGTTGCTCTTATTTGCTAGTTAAGACCTGCCAAGACACACTTGTGTTCATCTTTCAAAGCTGCTTATTTCACAGTGGCCAAGACTGATCTGACCTCTCAACTTGATCAAAGCCTAGCTGGTATCAGCAGGAGGGTTACTACCAGGTTTACTAGTAAGTACTGCATTTGAAGCCTTAGTGAAAAGAAAGTTAATTGGGTTTGTAGTTGGGTGAAACGGGACACAGAGGCTCAGCTAGGCGTTATTGTGTCAACTGAAAACTAAGCAAAGCACAGAGGGCTCTTGTTTCAGATCATGTGCATGGTTCTCCATAAAGGCTATTGGTTCATTTGGATGTCTTACCTGGAGACACAACTGTGACAAGAAGGTCATGGTCAATTTTGGACATGCAGTCTTTATTTAATAATCTTAAAGCAGTGAAAGTAAGTGTTCATCCCATATATATTTTTCCTCAGGTTTTAGGCTGAAATATGTTTTTAAGTTTTTATAGTTTCATCTTGTCTTTAAATCTTACTGAAATTACAGTAATATCTATTTCAAATTCAGACTACTTGAAACTAGTTAAAATGTATTACAAAACAAAACAAAAGTGTGGACATGGATGTCAGTCAAAATATGACAGTTTAAGCACTATTTTGTGTTGTTGTCAGAGCCTCCAAAGAGTTAACAGGTGTCATACCAGCCTGATGTGTGGGCCTGCTATCAGTGCAGGCCCACAGAGGAAAGTAATTCACATCACAACGTCACTTCTAATTTGTCACATTAGCTCACTCAGTTTTCCCACAATTGGCAATAAAGCCTTTATTAAATTATCCCTTTGTACAGGGAACTGTCACAAAATAAGCAAACATGTATCCAATATCCTTCTTCTGCTGCTGAATGTGAATAATGTACTATATCCGTACAGGCAGAAAAGTTGCAACTTTGAACTCAATTGGTACCAATATCATTTAAATAAGACAGATGTGTTTGTGAAGAACAACTCTGGATTTAAATTATTAATTTTTTTACACTCTACTCCTCCAGCCCAAGCCAGAGAATGCTATCACCATTGGCGTGTCAGCACGAGTCCTCTTCAACATGGAGAAGGAGCAGCAGATCTACAAGCAGCAGGGCATGGAAGAGTACATTAAGTATCAGGTGGAGCATGAAACGCAGCCTTTCAGCCCCGGTCCTGCCTTCTCTTTGTCAAGGTCAGAGAAACACGCACACTATCAACCCATTGCAGAGTGATTCCTTGGTACTCCCATTTTTATGTGTCTCTGGAGGCGGTAAATGAGTAATAAGTATAACATACCAACCCACTCATGCTCACACACATATCCATCCCCACTGCAGTGATATGATATTGTCTTTTTTTATGTCTTGGTCGTGTTACCAGGCTCTGGAGGCTGTGAACACTCGACTGAGGGAGCTTTACCCCGAGAGCGAGGAGCTCTTTGATGTTGTGCTCATGACCAACAACCATGCATACGTCGGCCTAAGACTCATCAATACCATCAATCATCACAGTGAGTTACAAATACACATGAACGATAAAAATAAAACTTTTATGTGGCTTATCTTTCTCATTGGGGACATAACATTTTGTTTGTACATTTTTTTATAATCTGTTACGGTCCAATGTGGCTTTTCTCCCATACGCTGCAGACTTGGGTACCAAAGCTGGGTATTACATACTAAACTGTTTTAGTGTTTTTAATGACTTTTAATGACATACTTTAAAATTAGTTTTTCATTACTTTTACTTATTATTACTCATTTACTTATACTATGACTTCATGAAATACTATGTGGCTTTTATGACTTTTCATGAGATACTATGCTATGACTTTTATGACTTTTATATGACAAACTCTATATACTATGACTTCTTCATGATTTACAGGTAAAAGCCAGTAAATTAGAATATTTTGAAAAACTTGATTTATTTCAGTAATTGCATTCAAAAGGTGTAACTTGTACATTATATTTATTCATTGCACACAGACTGATGCATTCAAATGTTTATTTCATTTAATTTTGATGATTTGAAGTGGCAACAAATGAAAATCCCAAATTCCGTGTGTCACAAAATTAGAATATTACTTAAGGCTAATACAAAAAGGGAGTTTTTAGAAATGTTGGCCAACTGAAAATTAAGAAAATGAAAATATGAGCATGTACAATACTCAATACTTGGTTGGAGCTCCTTTGCCTCAATTACTGCATTAATGCGGCGTGGCATGGAGTCGATGAGTTTCTGGCACTGCTCAGGTGTTATGAGAGCCCAGGTTGCTCTGATAGTGGCCTTCAACTCTTCTGCGTTTTGGGTCTGGCATTCTGCATCTTCCTTTTCACAATACCCCACAGATTTTCTATGGGGCTAAGGTCAGGGAGTTGGCTGGCCAATTTAGAACAGAAATACCATGGTCCGTAAACCAGGCACGGGTAGATTTTGCGCTGTGTGCAGGCGCCAAGTCCTGTTGGAACCTGAAATCTCCATCTCCATAGAGCAGGTCAGCAGCAGGAAGCATGAAGTGCTCTAAAACTTGCTGGTAGACGGCTGCGTTGACCCTGGATCTCAGGAAACAGAGTGGACCGACACCAGCAGATGACATGGCACCCCAAACCATCACTGATGGTGGAAACTTTACACTAGACTTCAGGCAACGTGGATCCTGTGCCTCTCCTGTCTTCCTCCAGACTCTGGGACCTCGATTTCCAAAGGAAATGCAAAATTTGCTTTCGTCAGAAAACATGACTTTGGACCACTCAGCAGCAGTCCAGCTCTTTTTTCCTTAGCCCAGGTGAGACGCTTTCGCTGTTTCTTGGTCAACAGTGGCTTGACACGAGGTATGCGGCAGTTGAAACCCATGTCTTTCAAGCGTCTCTTGGTGGTGGATCTTGAAGCACTGACTCCAGCAGCTGTCCACACCCTTTTTTCACAATCTTGACTAGGCGCGGTGATCCCTATCGCTTGTACACTTTTTCTGACCACAGTTTTTCCTTCCCTTTGCCTCTCTATTAATGTGTTTGGACACAGAGCTCTGAGAACAGCCAGCCTCTTCAGCAATAACCTTTGTGTCTTTTCCTCCTTGTGCAATGTGTCGATGGTCGCCTTTTGACAGCTGTCAAATCTGAAGTCTTCCCCATGTTTGTGTAGGCTTCAGAACTGGACTGAGAGACCATTTAAAGCCCTTTGCAGGTGTTTTGAGTTAATCAGCTGATTACTTTGTGGCACCAGGTGTCTTCAAAATGTAACCCTTACACAATATTCTAATTTTGTGACACACGGAATTTTGGATTTTCATTTGTTGCCACTTCAAATCATCAAAATTAAATGAAATAAACATTTGAATGCATCAGTCTGTGTGCAATGAATAAATATAATGTACAAGTTACACCTTTTGAATGCAATTACTGAAATAAATCAAGTTTTTCAAAATATTCTAATTTACTGGCTTTTACCTGTATTATGACATACTTTACTATGAATGAGTGAAAGAGTTGCTTCGAGTGGCCACTCAAGCTAGACCTGAAAAAGGATTGTGGATAACAAAGACTGTCAGGTTTTCCACTAGTTAAGAAAGTCAGACTAGTCAGTCTAGTTAAGAAAGAAACTATGAAAACTGCTATTGTCATTAGATCTGCAAGTCACTGTTGCTGATGTAGTGTGGACGTGCATGTGTTGTTTGGCTTTTTGCTATGGTGCACTTTTTTTTTTTTGCTCTTTATGCTGAACTGGTTGGCCACCCCTGTACTATACTATGATTTTGTTAGACTTTCTTTTAACAAACTATATACTATGACTTTCTTTTGAAATACTATGACATTTTTATCACTTTTTTCGACATGCTATACTATTACTTTTTATCATTTTTTTTACATTCTAATCTATTTTTTTTACATACTTCCTGTATGTCTCTCATATCACTTTTTTCAACTTACTATACTATGACTATGATAGAAGGTTGAGTGTTTGAATCGAATATGTTTGTCTTGAAGACCAATGTACTAAGTGAAAGAGATATGATGAAGGTAGTGTGTGTCAGGTCAGATAGCTTAAGGTGATAAGCCAATGATTGGAAGACAGAAGGTTAAGTGATGAAGTCCTGTAGGGTGCAATTAGTTTCAAGACTTAATTTACAGCCATGAAGAATACAAACAGATGAAGGTTGTGTCACTTGTCACTTTTTTCAACATACTATGATGTTCTATCACTTACAAACTATAGCCTACTATGACTTTTTGTCACTTTTTTCAACATACTATATTATGACTTTTCAACTTACTATACTATTCCTTTTTCAAAATGCTATGCTATGACCTTTTTTTTTACTTTTATCGACATACTATAAGTATAACAAAAGTCATGGTATAGTAAGCCAAAAAAAAGTCATAAAAAGTAATATGGTATTTAACAAAAAAAGTAGAACAACATCATAGTATAATTTGTTGGAAAAAGTCTTAAAAATCATAGAATAGTATTTCAAAAAGATTCAAAAAGTCATAGTATAGTATGTCAAAAAAAGTGGAAAGTTATAGTTGAGTATGTTTAAAAGTCATAGTAGATTTTGGATTTGAATGATAGTACAGCGTGTCAAAAAAATTAATAAAACAGTATAGTATGTTGAAAAAGTGGTAAAAAAGTCACAATATAGCATGTCAAAAAATTGAAAAAAGTCAGAAAAAGTCATAGTATAGTATGCCAAAAAAATGTAAAATACATCTTAGTAAAATATGTTTTAAAAAGTGATACAATAGTCATTGTATAGTATGTTTTTAAAAGTGATAAAAAGTTGAAGTATAGTTTCTTTAAAAAAGTGATAAAATTGGCATTGTATAGTATGTTTTAAAAAGTGATAAAAAGTCGTAGTCTAGTTTGTCAAATAAAGTGATAAAAGTCATATTAAAGTATGTAGAAAAAAGTCATAAAAAGAAATGTAGTGTGTCTAAAAATGTTTTGAAAAAGTCATAGTATAGTATGTCAAAATAAGTTGCAAAAAAGGCATAGTAGGGCTCCCAGATAGCTCAGTTGGTAGAGCAGGCACCTTGAGTTAGACTCTGACTTGCAGCCCTTTGCTGCATGTCATTCGCCCTCTTTTCCCATTCGCCCTCTTTTCCCTTTCATGTCTTTAGCTGTCTTGTCGAATAAAGGCCTAAAAATGCCATACGACATAGTATGTCGGAAAAAAGTCATAGTATAGTATGTTGAAAATAAAGTCATAGTATAGTATGTTGAAAAAAGTCTTAGTATAGTTTGTCGATAAAAGTAAAAAAGTCATAGTATAGTTTGACGATAAAAGTAAAAAAAAGTCATAGTATAGTTTGTCAAAAAAGTTGAAAAAAGCCATAGTATAGTTTGTTGCAAAAAAGTCATAGTATGGTATGTCAAAAAGTCATAGTATAGTATGTTAAAAAAAAGTCATAGTACAGTATGCTAAAATAGTATATGTAGAAAAAAGTCATAAAAAGTTTTTTAGGTGTCAAAAAATGTTGAAAAAAAGTCATAGACATAGACATAGAATGTCGAAAGAAGAAAAAAAAGTAAAATAATAGTATGTCAAAAAAGTTTTTAAAAAATCATAGTATAATATGTCAAAAAAAGACTACAGTATGTTGAAAAAAAGATGAAAAAGTAATAGTATTGTATGTCGAAAAAAGTTGAATAAAGTCATGGTATATTGTGTCAATTTTTTAAATAAAGTGTGTAAAGTCATAGTATAGTATGTCGAAAAAAAGTGATTAAAAAGTTATGTATAGTCTGTCGCAAAAAGTGACATTGACAGGAACACAACTTTCCTCATGATTTTTTTGTATTATTCATTCCATGACAGTAGGTTTAGCAAATAATTGCACCGTACATGATTTGAACACTTGACCTCTTGTGTTCATCATTTGCTTATCTCCCTAAGCTACCTCATCTGTCTACTCATCTTCATCTTCTTGGCATGTTTGTTTCCTTCACTTAGTATAGTGGACCTCAAAATGTATCAAATCATGTGAGATTTGAATACGCAACCTTCTGTCTTCCAATCATATTCATGTCACCTTAAGCAAACCAACCTGAGACAAAGTTTATGTTTTTTGTAAAAAAGTCATACTAGTATGTTGAAAAAAGTGCTAAGAAAATCCTAGAATAGTTTGTTGAAATAAATGATAAAAAATTCATAGTATAGTATATTGCAAGAAGCTGATAAGCTTGCCGGGTTTGCTCAGTTGGTAGAACGGTTGCACATATGTAGAAGTTTACACCTTGATGCAGTGTCCGCTGGTTTAACTCTGACCTTTGCAACATGTCATTCCCCTTTCATGTCTTCATCTTTCCTGTGAAAATAAAGGGGGAAAAAACAACTGATAAGGGACAGTGATAGGATAACTAATTTCCTCTTCATCTATTTGTTTTCTTCATTTCTGGAAAGTAGGTATTGAAAAGTTTATTATGTATGTCGAAAAAGTCATAGTATTGAGTTGAAAAGGTGCTAGAAAAGTCATGGTATAGTATGTAAAAAAAAAAGTCATTGTACAATATATTGAAAAAAATCATAGTATAGTATGTTGAAAAAAGTGATAAAAAAGTCATAGTGTCTGTATGTTGAAAACATCTCCGACCTGCGGCCCTTTGCTGCATGTCATTCCCCCCTCTCTCTCCCATTTCATGTCGTCCTGTGAAAATAAAGGCCTAAAAAGGGAAAAAAAAAACAGACACAGACCGGATCACTACTTTTCTCTTCATCTATTTGTTTTCTTAATTTCAGGAAAGTAGTTATTGAAAATAATTGCACCTTGCAGAATTTGAACACTTGACCTTCTGTATTCCAATTACTCACTTATTACCCTAAGAGATCTGACCTGACACAAATGACATTTCAATCATATTTGTCTCTTCCACATAATAAATTTGCCCTCAAGATTTAATGAAACGTATAAACTTTACACACAACCTTCTGTCTTCCAATCATTCTGTTATCACTCTAAGCTTTCTGACCTGACAAAAAAGCTAGGTTTTTGGCAAATTTGTCTGTTTCACTTAGTACATTGGACCTCAAAACTTAACGAAACAGATAATATTCTCAGCCGTCTGTCTCCCAATTATAAAGTCATAAAAAGTAATATTATAGTATGTCGATAAAATTTGAAACAAGTCATTGTCAAAACAAATGTCGAAAAAAGTCTTAGTATAGTATGCCGAAAAAACTGTAGTATGGTATGTCAAAACAAGTTTTAAAAAATAATATAAAGTATAATATGTTGAAAAAACTGGAACAAAATCATATATTGAAAAACTCATGGTATAGAATCTCAAAAAAAGTAAAAATAAGTCATAGTATGGTATGTTAAAAGTTTTAAAAAGTAATAGTATAATATGTTGAAAAAAGAAAGTGTAGTATGTTGTAAAAAGTTGAATACATGTCATAGTATATATCGAACAAAGTTAAAAAGTAGAAAAGTCATAATATAGTAAGTCGTATTGAAAAAGTCATAGTACAGTTTGTCGAAATGTTTTTGAAAAAAGTCGAAAAGTCATTGTATAGTATGTTGAAGAAAGTCATAGTAAGTATGTTGTGTCGATAAAAGTCATAGTACAATATTTCAAATAAAGTTGTAAAAAGTCATAGTATAGTATGTCAAAAAAGTCATAGAATTGACAATGTTAGAAAATTATTACCAAAAGATGACAAAGACTCACTGGAGTCACTTTTACAAAGTTTTACTTGAGCAAGGAGCCAATCACATACACTGCAATGAGTACAGAGATTGATTGAAGAGCAAACTCCGGAGTCTTGACTTAATACATTGAAATC
Source organism: Percina caprodes (assembly GCA_013375575.1). Taxonomy (NCBI): domain Eukaryota; kingdom Metazoa; phylum Chordata; class Actinopteri; order Perciformes; family Percidae; genus Percina; species Percina caprodes. Next base: position 79,361 of record JABXJD010001570.1, read on the forward strand.
CCCCTCCTGTCATGGTTACCATGCCCCAAACAGCTGCACTATCTCAAAGGCAATTAAAAACTCCACCTGACATAGTGGAATGGAAGTCATAGTATGTCAAAAAAGTAGAAAAAATGTATAATATAGTATGTGGAAAAGTGCTAAAAAGTCATAGTATAGTATGTTGAAAAAGTTGAAAAAAATCATAGTCTAGTATGTTGTATCGGGAAAAAAAAGTCATAGTATAGTATGTCGAACAAAGTTGAAAAACGTTATAGTATACTATGTCGAAAAAGGCATAGTTTAGTATGTCAAAAAAGGTAATAGTTAAGTATTATAAATAATAATATAAATATTTAAAAAAAGTTATAGTATAATACGTTGAAAAGAGACAGTGATAAAACTTTTCTCTTCATCTATTTGTATACTTAATTTGTGGAAAGTAGGTAATGAAATTACGTGAAATCTACAGGAGTTGAACACCGTACTTTATGTTTTCCAATCATAGACTCATCACCCTAAGCTAACCAACCTGACACAAAACATTTCCTTATGTATGTATGTCAAATTCTTTTTTTTTAAATATAGTATAGTATAGTATGTCAAAAATAGTCATATTGTAGCATTAAAAAAAAAAAAGTCCTAGTATAGTATATTGAACAAATGTCGAAAGAATCACAGTATGGTAAGTGACAAACTAGTCACAGTATATGCATTGAAAAAAGTCATTGTATAGCATGGCGAAAAAACTATTTAAAAAGTTGTAGTATAGCATGTCAAAACAAAGTCAAAAAAGTCATAGTATAGCATGACAAAATAAGTGATAAGAGTCACTGAAGGGAACACAACTTTTCTCTTCATCTAAGATAATTGCACCCTACAGGATTTGAACACTAAAACTTCTGTCTGCCAATCATATTCTTATCACCCTAAGCTAAGCAACCTGATACAAAATTTGAGTTTTGCTAAATAAGTATGTATGTCAGAAAGAAAATTGTATTCTTCTTTCCTGGAACGTAGGCGTTAGAAATGCTTGCACCCTACAGGGATTGAACACTTCACCTTTGGTCTTCCAAGCATATGGTCATCTCCCAAAGCTAATCAATCTGAAGAAAACATTACGTTTTTGTGAATAAGTCATAGTTTAGTGTTTCAAAAAAAGTTGAAAAAAGTTGTAGAATAGTACGTCAAAAAAAATGCTGAAAAAGTCATAGTATAGTATGTTGAATATTTTTATAAAGTCATAGTTTAGTCTTAGTCTGCCTTCTAAAGCAGCACAACACCGGCAATCAGTAGATGTTGACAGATATCACTTATGAATGTAAAGACAACCAGTACAGTAGTTATGCCCCTGATTCATTCACAACACTGGGGTCAGTTGACTGACAGTGATCTTTTAATTTCTCCTCTCTGCAGAGTTGTTCATCGAGCTTTTGTATGACAGGGGAAACAGTCCTATAGGTTACTTAAAGGCCTACCACACTAACCTTTACCTGTCTGCTGATCCAGTCAAGGTTCGGGAAGCACTGGAAGAAGGTATATATTATGGAGAAGATGTAATGCTACACTAAAGTTGCAAAAGTAAGTGTCTCTGTTACATGCTATATAAGATGTATTGACACATGCCTGTTAGGTATAGCAGCAGCCACGATGTTCACCCCAGAGAAGATAACAGAAGTGTCGGAGACTCAGCTGCGTGTCGCTTTTGATGGTGACGCCGTCCTCTTCTCTGATGAGTCTGACCGCATTTACAAGGCCCAAGGACTGGACAAGTTCTTTGAGCATGAGAAGGCACACGAGAACAAGCCTCTGGACCATGTACAGTACACACATAATAATACTCATAATTTTACCATTTTCCTTTTCTCTTTCAAATAAATTCGGCTAATCTGTTTTTTGTTGTTGTGTTAAACCTGCCTGACCATTTATTTCTTGGCCCTGTCAGACTCCAAATGGAGACTGTGATATTACTGTATTCTTTCTGCTTTGTGCAGGGACCATTGAAGGGTTTCCTGGAGGCTTTAGGAAAGCTGCAAAAGAAGTTTTATGGCAAAGGACAGCGCATGGACTGCCCCATCCGAACCTACTTGGTGACAGCTCAGTGCAGCCAGCTCTGGAACCAGAGCCCTAAAAACTTTGCGCTCATGGGGTTTGGAGATCGACGAGGCTCTCTTTTTGGCAGGGGCACCCAAGGGCCCCATGCTTGAGAAGATTAGGCCGCACATTTTCTTTGATGACCAGATGTTTCACGTGGAGGGGGCCGCTGAAATGGGGACAGTAGCATGCCATGTGCCCTATGGGATAGCTCAGAGAATTACTAAGAAAGGGATTAATGGCAATGAGACTTCTTTAGCACCCCAAGAATAAAGGGTTAGCACCTGAGGTTGTCATTATAAAGCAACGGAAT
>JABXJD010001273.1:0-98522 GCA_013375575.1 Percina caprodes
GTACACACCGCTGTCAATGTCAGATAATCAGCCAGTGCTGCAGGTATTGACATACTGTGTTAAGGTTTGCCATGTTTGAGTGATATCTCCTGTCCAATGTGTAAGCCTGAAGTCTTTTGTAAAGGATAAGTAAACAGCATGTTGGAACACATGCCTGCTCCGCCAGGGCTGGGCTGGGAAACCACAGCGGGAGGGGGGGTTGGGGGAGAGAGAGAGAGAGAGAGAGCGAGAGAGAGCGACAGAGCGACAGAGAGACATTTGTTTAGGGCATGTGCCTTGAACATTGTCTTTCAGATTGTGATACACCCTGATGTGGTGTAGTGTAGACAATACTGGCGGAGGTTTGTAGCATAGTTTGTGCTACAAATCCTTTTGTGCCTATAGTTTGTGTATCAACTTCTCTGAATTGAAAGGTGTGGTTAGGGGAAAAGTAACTGCTGGGACAATGAAGCTACTCTGTATTGAAGATGTCGGCCATGGTGCTTTAACTTTAAAGAGAGATAAGAGAGAGGATTGTGACAATTACCTTTTACTTTTAAACCCGAGATGTGACATTTTCTTTAGTAAATCTTAAGACAAATTGTAAAAAAGTAATTAAAAATAGACATTAAACAAACGGTGATAATATTAAAGGACACTCCAACGTGTGCATAACCTTATTACATGTGTTTGAAAAACTGAAAATTGCAGGTTATGTGTAACCACAGCAAAGGTGGCATGAGTCAGCTCCTTATGACTGGACTGCACTGCACTGACAGTGATCTGCTGGGTGGTCCTCCGCCGTGTCCTAGAGTTCTTAGCATTACTCTGGTCCCTCTGTGATGGAAATAATATGAGTTGTTACACTCAGAGCAGCCCCGTGGGCTATAAATGAATGAACCAGCCCCCAGTCCTCCTGAGAGAAAGGCGTCTGATTATTGGCGACTGTAGCCAATACAAATGCAAAGATCTTAGTCATGCCTAAATGACTGTAATTTGGAGCAGGAGAAACACAGGGCTTAGTGCAGGGAGAGGCCCGGTACTTTTCTCCAGAGATGAATGCTCTTGTTATTGGCTTTTCACTACAACTCATTCCTTGCGTCTACTCCATACACACTGTGCCACATCAGATGTGATGAAGTTCAGCTGGGCTACATTAAGATAACAAATTACTTCAAAAACGCCATATGTATAAAGTATAAAAAAAGCATTCAAGTACTTTTTAGCACTGATCTTAAGCTTCTCATATGGGGCTGCATACCTCTCTGTGGACAGGGCAGAACCAGATTTAATGTTTAATGTTGTTTTTAACCAAACAATTAGTATTGTTGGATGGATTACCATGAACTTTTATACCAACATCCATGGTGCCTAAAGGATCAATCTTAAAGCTTTAGTGTGTAACTTTTGTATATTCATGAATGTCCATTCCATTCAAGCCATTGCCAAAAGAGTTACTACAAAGCTAATTTAGACTATCAGCTCCATAATTTCTCAGTATGGCAGTATAAGATGGTGTCGTCCCGCGCAGAAACTTTAGTGAAGCTAATTACCTCTTCTGAAGAGTCCATCATGTTTTTTTAATCTTCCATGTCCTCCTTAGCTACTAGCAACAGCGTGGAGGAGGGGTGGGGGTGCATGCGCTTTTACAGAAGTCTGTGTCATGTGGATGTGCCGACAGTGTTGTTGTCATTAATTAGAATTCCTCGTGGATGAGAAAGAAACTACACACTATAGCTTTAATCTCTTTGGTGATTAGTTTGGTACGTTCAAAAAGCAATTACAACATAACAGTAAAAAAAGTAGTTGTTGACCACAAGTCTGTTGTAGCTGCATAGTATTCCATTTGTCAATCTTGGATTTGCATTTTTCATACAGCTCTTGTGAAAAATATGTGCGGGAAGTACAATATTGTGTTTTAACATCGAAATTGTGATGTGCGCATGCGCGATAGTCACATCGCAGGACGTTGCGATGTTGAGGCTAATACTTTTTTGCTGCTTGATAGAAAAGTAAACTTTCATTGTTCTCCTTTTACATGATTATTACCGACCGGCCCTTCCACTTTAAGACAGGTAGCCATGTGGGCAGCGTGTGTAAGTGACGTTAGTCCGATGGGTTTGTTATGTGTTGTGAGGCTCTCCGTGTGTAGAAACGTACCGTAGGCAACAGCTGCCGCTGACACAGCGATGCACATAGTTTTGGATAGGTAGTCAGTGAAGCTACAGTAGTCGGTGTTTTATGTTTGCTGCAAATACAAACTAAATCACCTGATAATTGCAACATAATCACAACATCTCCCAGCCATTTCCCCCGCAGAAAGCTGCTACCAGCCAAGCTAAAGCTAATATAGTTAGCTTAAAGAAACAAGCAGAAAGCTGCTACCAGCCAGGCTAAAGCTAATATAGTTAGCCTAAAGGAACAAGGGGTCCGTCTGTCCCAACGTTCTAGCCACGACACAACACTAATTTACTACAGAAGTCTGTGTCTGATCTAACGTAATTTACACTAATTTAATTGTTCTTGGATACACAGTTTGTTGCTAGTGCGCGTGAATTTATCAAACTAACAAGCCGGCCCCGCCACAACCTGGAATTTAGAGGCAGCAACATGCAGTCACTGTCATTCATGTTAGCCTGGATTGATTATTATATGAATACAATGGTGTCATGCTAGTCATCCAGTGCATTTCTACCTAATTTCCTCTCCAAAACAACTTAAGAAGAGTAACGTTAGTCACAGCGCTTACTTGCGCTGTGTTTGTCAAGCCATGAAGTTCAACAAAGAATGGTTCACATTAGAAAACATGTATGTAATGTATGAATAATGTATGAATGTAAATGGACTCTCCTACAAAATCAGCAGTACCTCCGTAGACGAGAATTATTTATTATTTCTAAACAGAGCTATTTATGTCATCTTTTAAAAATTACTTATTCTTTTTTCATATCGCAGTGTATATCGCAGGGGAAAAAATATCGCAATGTCAGATTTTTTTCAATATTGGGCAGGCCTAGCGGGAAGGTATAACATACCAAGCATTTGGATCATTTTCCGGAAACCTTTTTTGGCGATGGTGTGTAATGCAAACATATCTTTAGCAATATGAAATGCTATTGCGTCTGTAATTTTTTTTCTGTCGTTTAGAGAGCCTTTGTGGTAAGGTGTCACACTGGCAAAGGCACAGTCTTTTTGTTTTGTTTTGGTTGTGGTGCCAAATTAAGTGATCAGACAAATTGGTGATGGTTCCTTGTTTTGTGGCCACAACTTTATAACACTCCTGACAAAGTACCTGTTTTTGGTCAAAATGCTCCATTTTGTAGCCGAAATAGACCCAAAAAGCTGATTTTTGACTTTTTTTGGTATGGAACCATCTTTTTTTGCGGCTGATCCTCTTTGTCGCTCATTTTTAGCTACAGGACTGCCAGAGAATGCAGTCAAAGAAATGCGGTCTTGGTCTGCCGTGGTCCTGTAACTGCAGCTTCCTCTGTTGCAGGGACATAGTATAGGGGTTAATGATTAAATACCTGCAAAACTAACATTTCCATCAGTTTTCTGTGTAGTGCTAATTAACAAATGTTAGCATGTTAACAAGCTAAATTAAGACAGGAACAAGGTCAACATTATACCTGTGCCTCACAGAGAAGCTAGCATGGGGCTATAGGCTTGTTTTGGCTTTAAGTATGTAATGAAGACCAATGCCTTTATTACGGTACGTCTTGCTCAAATTAATGCAGTCCTGCAACAAATCCTACCTTCACAATGGTTCAGTTTTTGAGAGTCAAGATTTGACTGATGAAAAAGTTTATTTATGACCAATGAAGGCACCAGCTTTAAAAAGGGCACATCTTCTTGAAAACTTTCCATACGATACATCTAAACCCATCGTCTAACTTCTCATCACAGCACCCCTGTGCATTACACAGGGCTTTGATGATGAGAAGCAGTTTGGAAAAGTCACATTTGCAATCCTCAGAGAATATGACAGGTTTCTGTGGTTTAGCTTCATACCTTGTCGAGGGCAGGGAAGTAATCCAAGCGACTGTGAAAGATGTGTGTTTGTATTGCTCACACATTGCTTGTGCTAAAATCTGCCTGCAGTGGTTTTTATGCGTGACCGTGAAGCAACATAGCAGCCAAAGACTTTTCATAAACTTTGTCAAGAGCAAATCATCAAGGGATTCATAATTCTCTCACTCTGACTCCGCTCCCACCTTCTTCCAGTATTTGTGGGCTTATTTACATCCTGCGACTCCTGTCATCTTAAGAGCTTGATCCTACTTTTAGAACTGTGATTTGAAGATAAGTATCTAATATAGTACACAGCTGGAAGAAGCCCAATGTAAGCTACAAATCCCCAGGAGCAAGGCTGGGAAACCTGCCTCAAAATAAAGGAGAAGGGGTGGAGGAAAATAATAAAGATGAAGGAAGAAACTGAAACATAACAAGGAACATGAAACAGAAACTACACTGTTATATGTATGGACACTGTTAATTAAAACGCCTCGATGCACATTGGTGATCGTTTATTTTTGTATTCTCAAGCTCTTCCTAGTTTGCAGTTTGCAGTTGCCTCTGTGTAAAAGTGCAAGAGCTTTACGGGTGCGGTTTTGTGAATTATGACTCCATGTTATGGAATGAAGGGAGCGGTGCGTGCCAGTTCTTTGCATAACTGTGAAGTTTGGTTAAGGGTCAGGAGGTGGTCTAGGTAGGCTGAGTGTGTGAGTTGAATGAGCAGTGCCAACGGAGACGCAGAAACACAAAAGACCTATACACACACATACCAGTTGGGGTTGTCTAGAATACAATGCAATAGTTGTCTGATGCTGTATTTATTAACAGAACAACTGGATTTATCAGGTTTTGTATATTTTACATCACTGACAAGCATTTCCTGAAGTATACTTTAGGTTTTAATGTTATTTAAATACATTAGAACCACTTTCTTCAAGATGAAAATCCTCTTACCAAGACCTGAAACTTGTTTGACATTGGTGTAATCCATCATCCAATGAAGAACCAATAGTTACAACATCAGAAAAAAAGCATGCAAATAATGACCCTGGAAATAAACCTGGAAGACAGGCAGTAGTCAAATACAGTAATTGTTGTAAGAACACTGAATTTGGCAGCTTCTTGGGTTAAAAGGTTTCTTTGCAGCAGCCAACTCTTCAATAGCAGATGTTGTGATATTCTTGAACAGAACATCGAGGTTGGTTTTCATAACAGCCCCTGATTGCAACTGCACACAATGTTAGGGTAACTTTGAAAAATAATAAGACTAAAGGCAACATTTTTTGTCAAAATTCACCGTGATGGAAAGTAAGTTTCAAGTCTCTGTATGTTGATTTTATTACGGTACTGGCATTCATTGAAACCAGTGGGAGCCAGGACCTTTTCAAAAATCTACCAAAAAATTTGTTATGGTCCTTTGATTAGTGCCTCTCGCCAAATGCCTGCACATGTAGTATTTGATGATGATGATGATGATGATGATGATGATGATGATGATTACAGGTGGTGGGGGAAAAAATTGATACGGCATAGTATTGCGATATTTTCAATGGCAATACTGTAGCGATACACAGGCGCCAAGAATCAATCTTTTATTACTATTTATGTATTGGTCAGTTTGTCTGCTTGACCCTCCCATTTTGCAGCAAATTAAACTGAACTGATATGAACAAAGAGAAATGTATCTTTTTAGATGAAACAGATGTTGATAAAGTTTCCTTTTGGGGATGTCATTTAAAATTGGGAAAAATTAGAATTTGGAAAAGGTTATAAATTGCAATATATTGCAGAATATTGGAATATGTTTAAAATCGCAATAATATTGTAATGGGGCATAAGTATCGTGAGGATATCGTATTGGGAGGCGTCTGGTGATTCCCACCCATGATGATGATGATGATGATGATGATGATGATGATGATCATGATGATGATGACGTAAATGTAATTTTGGCCTCCATTTTTTTCAGGGCATTGCTCCAGTGTGTCAGGCGCTATGTCAAACCGTGACTCAATGGGCTTTGGGGACCTGATTCCCCAGGATGTTGTTGATATTTTTGCCCAGGACAAGCACAGCAAAAGGGGCCGGAAGAAGCGCAGTAACTCCCTGGGCCGGGCTCTGGGCTGGCTGAAGGGCAAGAAGAGGAAGGATCTCGATGCTAAGGGGCAGAGCCTGGGTCTAGGTCCTGCACTCGACTTGGCTTTGGATGTGCACCCTGCTGGACATCAGGGTGGACACAAGGGAGGACAGAGGTCAGGGAGGCAGGCTCATCCTCAAGGTACCGGTCATGGTTTAACTATTTGACACAGAAAATATCATATATTTAATGAATATGGTTATTTATTAGGCTCTTCCTTACTAGGACATGTGTCAATGTATGGCTGGCTTACCAACTCGGCTAAACTCTTTTCTTGGGGAACCCTGATATTTCATACATTCCAGAAGGCCATCATTGGTGTCAATTAGGATTCAAATAAGAATCATCTTGCATAGACTTTAAACCTGCTTGAAGTAGCTAATTCATTACAGTGAATGTTTTTTTTTTGCCAAACGTTGGATTGTGCTCCTATAATATGACTTAATATAGGACTAAGAGAAAATTAAATCAGCTTCTCAAATGAGCACATTGGTCATTGTAAATTAAATGCGTTTAAGGCCTGTTGTAGGAATTAAACAAGGAATTCGACAACATCACCTTAGCCTCTTGGAATTTGCAGCAGTTTCACTACTTTTAAACAATTTCCTGCAGCTGGCAATCAGTTTTTAGAAATTAGAGCATTGCTTGAATGCATCACCACAGTCTACCATAGAAGATAAGGTACATTTGACACACACATACAAAAAAAACAACATAAAAGCGACAAATTATTAAACTGTGATGCAGGCCTGCAAGAAAGGAAACTACTCTTAAAAAGTTGTAAATCAAAAAAACAGAGCAGTTTACCTTAAATGAGTAGGAATAAGTTCCTGAGAACCAGTTAAATATGCTGCTCCTTGGCTCCCAGGCATGTGTGTTTTGTTTTCTGGAGGGATGTTTGAACAGACTGACTTCCTACTCCCCTTCTGACCTTATGCTTGCTTTGTTTGCCATGAAAAAAAAAAAAACTCTGTCTGTCCTGTTCTGTGATACCATCACTTAACTCACTTGATCTTCAGGTTACGTGGATGGTGACCACTATCCGCACACGTCTGAAGAGGACGGTGGGTTTTATTTTAACCTTTGTGCAGCCACACACATACGGCCACACACAGTCAACAATTCACACACATAGTGAATGCAAAAAAAAAGAAGTTTTTCACACGCTCCCCAGAAAAATTGCGGCAACACACTTTTCCCAGAGCTGTGGGATCTTGTTGGAGCTTGCACATGTGCACTCATATGTCAGCATGCTGAACTAACCCAGTCCTGTTCTTTCTTTGTGAACTCAGTTTACGTTGCGGTGTAACTTTAGTTTTACAGCATCATTAATCACACCTTGATGCAGTCTGACCTGAAACACAAAAACATCAACCAGCAGAGTTGGCTTTTGCAAAAACTGAAGAGCGCAGATAGTGGTTTAGGCTGTTTGATGTGTGTCTGCAAGTGCTTGTGCAGTCTTGGCTTTTTGCTTTACAGACAGAAGGCTCCGCCTGTTTCTTTTGCTGCGTCTTCTCCATGTGGAAGCCCACAGCTTGTAGTTCAGCTGGAAGGGTGTTGCGGGGGGGATTTTTTACAGGATTTAAACTTATCCAGACAGTCAATACTATACACACAACTGAAGGTGAATATATATATATACGCTTAAAATGTTCTGTCACATCTGTGGTTTTGGTAGACGATGAATGTTTAGACAAATGCGTCAGCATTGACTGGAGCATGCGTACGTAGACTGCATTACACAATCTTTGCCCTATTTTGTGCTACTTATGGTGAGTTACAACTGTGAGGCTAAGAGTTTTGTAAGAGAAAGTAAACTATGAAAACAGATAAGGCATTTCCCCTCTGCCAAGGTTGGCTTCGAGGCTACCTCATATTGAGCAGAGGCTATGAATTCTTCTCTTTGACTTTTCCATACATACACTTGAGAAGAATTACTGAAAATAGTAGATTTCTAGATTTTTTTCAAAAGTTGGAAACCAAGAGTATATTATAATCACCTGAAACTAAGAGTTGTGTTTTCGTTATCTTAGAATGATCTCTTCATATCTATGTACAGTAGGTAGCGGGTCCTCTTCCATGGATCCATGTTGCACCTCAGTGTTTGTACAGTAGCCTAGCCCAGAACCAACAAACCAAACACTAGAGAGGGCCTTTTCGCATTTTTATTTTACCTGAAATAGAACTGGGAGATATAAAGAAAATCAAATATCACAATATTTTTTACCAAATACATATATTTCAATCTTGTGGCAATATTGTAGGTCTGATTATTGGTGCTTTCACAAAATATTAACACAATGAGAATTTTGATAAATTTCAGGAATGGCAGGGTGCCTTAAGTGAGTGACGTCAGTGCTCGTGTGGTCTTCTCAAGACACGGGGGCTTTATCTATTGTCAATACTGCCGGTAAAGTGAATGGCGTTACCCCTGAAAAAGCATCTGCTTATACCTTACAACATACTGTATGTTGCAGCCATAGACTGTATAAAAAGATTGCAGCATAGTGTTTCCATTTCAGCTCAATGTGAGAGTCTTTACTGAGTTTTGCTGTCATTTAGGGCCACAATGGTTTCTCTCATCTCCGTTGATCCATTCCACAGATAAAGCTAGTTTGTCAATAAAGTAAAATATAAATAAAATAGTTTGCCGACAATGTCGAGTGCAGCCCGTGTAGCAGCTGAGCAGATAGAGAACAGAGAGGGCGTCATGTTGCTCTCTCTACCAATATAAACCACTCTACGCATGCAAGCTGAAATTCAACTGTGCAGTTTTTTTGGGGGATAAAGCTATAAACAGAAGGAAACTCTGAAAGCTGCTAGGCTAATGTGCAATGGTAAACACTGCAGCTTTAACGTTAATGTGTCTACCTCAGCTGAGAATGGAGAAATGTCTTTGTCTTCACTACCATGTATTGTATTAAACGGTACCTGTAGACTGTCATTAGAATCAATAAATCCATGTCATTAGACAACGTGTACACATGTGCAGGCCAATGTTTCTTTGTGGTGATGACAGTGACGCGCTCACACCCGCGGTAGACGTCACGTGACCGTGGTATTGCGGTAATGGGGTAACCGTCCCAGCCATACTAAGCAGGTAAAGGTAAATAATAAAACAGCTTGTGAGTCTGGTAGGTTCCAGAAATTACATCACTTTAATACAATGCAGCCTTTAAAACCAGGAAAGGACAACACTTGTGTTATGTCACGACGATATTACGATATCCAAAATTTAAGACAATATCTAGCCTCATATATCCATATTGTGATACGGGACTAGATATCGTCTTAGATTTTAGGCATAAGTGTAAGGTTTAGTAATATAATATATTATAGTAATATCTAGCTATTCTATCATTTGCCTTTACCCACTTAGTCATTATGTACTGTATGAACATCAGGTATTTGGTCAAGAATATCGTTATATTTGATTTTCTCTACTTAACCCTACCTGAAGGCCACCGTAGGTTCTACTCATAGACTGTATACTATTAATGGACAGAGCATGTGTGACATCACCCATTGGTTTGTGGAGATCTGCTATGAGTTGTCGTGTTTGCTGTTATGGGTGCAGCCATCCTGGTTGCAGATGCGACAATTTTAGACGAGAGGGAGGAGTGAGGGAGGAACCACGTTACGTTACATACTTTCACTGGCTATCACATCATAGCCATGCCCTAAAACACTTCCTGCTTTAGCGTTGATTTTAAAATTAACGAGACCATAATTCAAAAAATGAACATCATTCTGTATTGCAGAAGACTTAAAACTGGCGATTTGAGACCATAAACTCATGAAAATGTTTACTGAGTGTGAGAAGTGGGTCACTTTCTCATAGACTTCTACAGAAACCGACCTCCTTTTGCAACCGCACATGTCCATTAATATTATACAGTCTATTGTTCTACTACACACTTGGAAAGGAAGGGGTGTGGGAAGGGGTATTCAGTTGGTTGCAATCTGCAACCTCACTGCTAGATGTCCCTAAATCTTACACACTGGTCCTTTAAGGTTATAGGCCTGAATGTTACAGAGACATATCACTACAAAGCCGGAGGTGACTATAAAGTGTGATTCATGTGTCAGGGAGCATATGCTGCTATTGAGCCGGTGCTGGCAACATCCGCTGCGATCTCCTCGCCGGACGCTCCCTCTGATTAGAGAAGGAGCTCAGCAGTCCCCTAAATGCATTCAGAGGAGGTTAAGGTTAGGAGCAGGCCACGGTGCAAAGTAACACACTTGCCCAGAAAACCTCCAGCTGAGCCCCTGATGATGATCAGTATTGATGCCAGAGGGGCCTCCTGCCCACTAAATGCCTGGTATGACAGGCACAGTGCCAGTTAATTAAAAGCCACGCCAGGACTGATACAGTGAGTGAGGAACAAGGGGTTCTGTTTTTCCTGACCCCTCCACTCCCACTGTTCTTCCTAGCACCGAGACACTGGTGCCATAGACGACTAGTATGAACTCTTTTGTATCAAACCTCACCTTTTTGTGAGGTTTTCAGATAGATCACCATAGACAAAACCTCATCTTTATAAAGTGTTATTTCTTTAACAAAAATTAGTTTGTAGTTGATAGTGTAATTAACAAGAAAAATAGAAATCATCATAGAAACAAAACAATATTTATATATAGATTTAAATCCTTTTCATATTCTCAATACTTATGGATAACTTAAACAAATGTTAAAATTGCTATAAAGTTTACCTTAACACATTCTTACTTTAACTAAAATTAATATTGTTTAAAAAAAAAAAGAGCAGATATTTTCTCAAAAAACTCGTACACTGGGATCACACGATTTTTTTTTTTTTTTTTTGTTTTTGGGGACAATATGTTTTTTGACAAGAGTTGACCAATGTAAATGTTTCCTAGCAATGAATATAAATAATATATAAAAACTGTCACATACTAAAATGTCTGGTCAGATTTGTAATCATTATTACAGGTATTTCCTAATTTTATACCGATGGGTCCCTGACAAAGTAGCTTGCTACACATCAGACAATTTAATTTCTTAATATGTTTGCTTTTCAATTTTATTTAAGGATGACATGCCGATGCAAATTTATGTAGATTCCCTGTTAGGGTGAGCATGCAAACCCTGTATGCTTTTACCTTACCCTTTGCTCTGCGGGAATGCATTTTTGTAATCAAAGCCCATGGAGTTTGACCAGAGAGGGAACTGCACAGTAGCCGGTTTTGGAGCGATAAACTCTGGCCTCCTGAACCTATCAGTGTGGTAAACCTATTAACTCTGCATTGTCTTCTCTAATTACTGGTACCTGGACAATGTTTCAACCTGAGCCAACAGGCAGAGATTATCTGTCCTCACATTTTAATTAGCTCATATTTGTCTAATTCCTAACACTGTTAATGTGTGTTGTTGCGTACCTGTCTTACAGTGATTTATGTCCCTGCCATGCTGTCAGTTTTCTCAATCCTGTGTAAAACTGGACAAAGGGCCTCTCTTATGCAACTCTGGCTGATCAGATACCGTCTTAGTTTCGTAATGGATTTGAGGAATGTCATTGGTTTGGGTAAATGGAAATAAGGTGAAGGGAAAACTGATGAGGTCATGCCAAGGTAAACTCAGAAGTTTACCTGTTCGCACTGAACACTCCCTCAGCGATTGCTCACATTCCTGAGCATTATAAAGATTTTTAGTTGAGGAGGCTAGAAATAAGGAACCTTTTGTGTGTGAGTATGTGTTTGGCATACATGCTAGGTGAGATCATATGAGGCATGCTATTTGACTTGTGTTGAAGGTTCTGTTATAGACGCTGCTTAATTTAAGAAAGATTGTGAAGCCTAAAGGCCCAGATATACTTGCTTTTAACAATGAATGTGTAAACAAGTGGCGGCAGCGCGAACGGTATTACAGTACATACTTGCCTGCGTACTTTGCGTGTACCAGGAGGATTAAACGTATATCCACTAAGGGGCAGATCAGGGCCATATCATATCTGGCCGACAACGGAAGCCACTTCCTGGGCTGGAATGTGGAACAGCTGCTGACCTGCCTGTCAGATGATATATTGCCCCAGCGTTGCTGAATTGCATCTTGCAGACAGGTAGCGCTAAGTTCTGTAGACGTGCACAAGCTATGCTCCAAAGAAACGCAGGATACGCGTGGCAGCCATCTTACGTACATGAACGTGTTAAAAGCAAGTATATAAGTAAAGCCATTTTAGTTAAAGGTGTCATGTGGAGCATTAGCACACCGATAAACCATTGTCATATCAGTTTTGATAGTTATATAAAAAGATTTTCAGCTTAGTTTTTGCATGATATCTGCTAGATTGCATATAAGGCAGATTGCATTGTAGCATAGATTGCATTATAACATAAATAGGGTCATATTTTCATGGAAAGTAGAGTTCAGGTTTTCAGCTCGAAAACTTTTAAAAGTAAAATACTGATGGATAACTTGCAACATGTTCATTTAGGGAATTGAGAGAAAACAAGGAGGCAACAGGGAAAGTTATAGCATATTTGGAACATACACAATTGTACACAATACAGAGTACAGTCAAAACACAACAGGCCAAAGACAACGTAAACCTTTGTTCAATTAATTACAAATAATATTGCTGTTTAAAAATGGTCCATTATAATAAGGTTTAGAACACTGTAGTTGTGTGCTTATAGTTATTGTAGTTATGTCGTGATGATAATATAATAAGAGTGAAGTGCAGGAGAACAGGTTTGAGAAAACAAACATCTAATAGAGTTTTACTTTCTTTTTCTCATGGTGGGAAGTAATTAACCAGTCAGGAAGGTGTTTATGCCTCAGAAAGATATTATTTAGCCTTCTGTTATGAGCTCTTGTAAATTATAACACTGCAGTGGAGTGGGGATTATTTCTTTTAGGTACTTTTTTTCACTTTGTATATAAAATATCTGACAATTAAGCTGACCCATGTGCTCAGATGTTTATGTGAAAAGAATCAAGCTGATGACATTGTGGGAATTTCTGTGCATGAGGACCTGGCTAGCTGTATAGTAATCTGACAAATGCTTTTTTTATAATCACAGGGTCTGTTGGAAGGATTTTATTTCAATAGGTAAAGAGTCACCACGCCCTTATGGAGATTATATTTAGGTCAATCGAATGGTAAGAGAAGTGAATTAAGTGCCAGTTTGCCCTCTAGTCCCAACTGAACAATGTACTCCAGTTTCATTTAATCACATTCCCTTTCTTCTTTGCAATCTTCTTAATGTTTGGTGTCGCTGTTACCAGTCAAAGCAGCATGTCCAAAAGCAACAGTTATTATTTATGAACTCATACATTGTTTCATCGTCAAGATATGCAGATATGTTACAGTGGCTTTGCACCAACTGCACAGGCTATTGTCACAAAAGGACAATGTTTGCCAACACACAGAGGAAAGTCAACAGAAAGACTGACAAATCTGTACCTGGAAAATGTTGTGAGTCACTCACCAGTCATGACTTTTCTAGTCATTTGAGGCAGTTTTCAAACAATCTGGCTCTCTGTAAACTAAAGAGTAGAAAGTCACGGTACTATTGGTGACAATAACTTAGTTGTACCTCACTAGTGAAGCAAAGTTTAGTAAGGGTGCACACAGTGTTGGTTATTCATGTTTTCCTCTCCGAGAAGGACACACTGTTCTTTTGGGATGTATTCAAGGACTGGAACTGTGATAAGCCTGCTTGTACATAATAAAGGGACCTGCCCAGTTTTTTGTGGGTGTTGGGGAGGTGCTCCACCATTTAATTTATTCTGAAGAAGAATTAATGAGTCTATAGCCATGCTAGCAGCTCTGTGGAGCTGTATGTAGGCGTAGCGGTGTTTTGAGCTAAATGCTAATGTTAGCAGGCTGACATGCTCAAATAACAATAGTTGCATGCTAAGGTTTAGCATGTTGTTTAACATGGTCAACATCTCTGTCATTTTAGTTTAGTATGTTAACAGTTTAAAGTTTGACCTGCTGATGGCGCTAGAGTATTGTTTCATCCTGTCAGGACCATTAATGTCAGTACTGAAATTTTGTGGTAATTCATCCCATAGTTTTGAGATATTTAAGTTTGTGGTGGAACAACCGCCACCCTGCTAGCATGGCTAACAATCGATTGATGCAACAATTGATGCAGTTTAGTTCTATTTTATACGGCATTGGTTTCCAGTGTGTTTGGTCTGCGGTACCCCACAGCCCCATCCAATAAAGTGGATGTTGCTCAGCCATATATGCCTTACTTTTAACTAATTATTTCAACTGTTTAGCCAGAGGCCTACTTTTAGCTAACCATACCAGTTGTTTATGCAGCGGCTGTTAAGCCATTACTTTAAAGCTACATTGTGTAAGAATTTCTCCCATCTAGCGGTGTGTACTTTCTAGCCCCTCCCATTCAGAGTGTGTTTTAACTCCTGGTGGCCATATTATTCCAAGAAGTACTACTTCGACAGTGAGTGATCCTTCTAGCATAATACTAGTTTTACGTTATTTTGGTACCAATTCATTGCTAACATCAGCTATCAGGTTCCCAACAAATGCAATCTAATTTTAGTAAAATATCAGTGCTATCGTTATTCTGTATATTGTATGAGATTAATGGTGTAAGGCAAAGTATACAGACACAATACTTTGATTAGTTGGTGTAAGTAATTACACATGAATGAGCACATATTTGTGAAAGAACAAAGGGTTTTTTGCACAATGGAGCTATTTATTTCTACCATTTATTCATCACTTTACTTAACTACCTGTTCAAACTTCTCAACTTGCTTGCTATCTAGTTTTCAAGCACTCTTGCATAATTGCAACCGAAGATCCTATCGATAACGCATTCCAAGCAACGCCAATAGTATGAAATGGTACACACTTCGTGTCTCCTGAAGGGGCGTGTCCTCGTTTATCATGTAGTGAACGTAGTGTGGATGGATGAAAAGTTATGTAAAATAATTTATTAATGTTCTTTTTTTTCTTTTAGCTGATGTTAGTTTCTCTGTGATGTCAGATCTCGCAAGTTTCTCGCAAACAAAGTTAATTTTCTCCTGATGTGTCCGTGTGATTAGCTAAGCCAATCGGGAGAGACCTCATTGCTATGAAGTTGGCAGTTTGAGAACGGGAGTTTGGCTCCTGACCTTTAATCTGTGAAGCGACAGATGAAGGCTGTTGGGAGGTTCAGGATGTAAACGGAAACAATGTGGTCAACTATGGTGTCTCTTGAGTATATTTCTGGAGGTATCTGATGCAAACTGGTTTGCTGGCATACAACTAGAGTTGTTTGACAGTGAATTAGAGTGTAACCCTGCATGCCAGATAATGCAGGTGTATCTGTTACCGGGATTGTTGTCCTTGTCACACCTTCCTTTCCTTTCTTTCAGCCGCTATGGAGGGATGTTTATATTTAATTCATTGAAAACCAAAAGTGTGAAAATAGTCAGTGGAGTACACAAGTTTTAAGCTGGGTGTCCGGACAGTGTATCAAGACTGTACATTCTTGCTTTCACAGAAACGGTGAGCCTCCAGCCCTTTCCCACTGTCATCACAGTGTATTCAGTTGGGTTTCTGCTGATTATAGAGGCTTAAGCACCTGGCAGACAGCACCCTCAGAGTTGGAGAGAATGCCTCTGCATGGCTGTCTGCCTGGTGGTGCAAAACAAGAGCGAGGGGCAAGTTAGGGCAGGGGCGTTAGGTGTGTGTGGGGTATTTGCATCTGTTTGATTCCTGTGACGTGGTTTCTAGAAAGAGTCACATCACGTCAGTGGTAGTTTCTTTGTAGATGTGTGTGTGTGTGTGTGTGGGGCTCTATCTAAAGCTCTAACCATTGCTCATTACAGTCAATTTTAACTATACACATTTTGAAGCCGAGCAACTCATCTTTCTCTCTATTCTCCCTTGTTCCTAGCATGCTGCCTGTTAAGAAGATGCTGCTGCTAGAGATGACATAGATTAGATGGTATTAACTTCTTAATTAATATATCATATTAACTTGAAACTATAGTATTTGTTCTATAGTATCTGTCAGGCAGGTCCTTAGCCACTGAGGACAGTGAGGTCACATTCTCTCTATTCTTTGCTGAGAATTTGGTGAATTTTATAAACCTGGAGGGAGGTATACATTCTATGAATATTACTACAACAAATAAAATTAAATTATTTAAGAAAAAATATATAATTAATATATTTATTATTCAGTGTTTCCTTGTTAGAATTTATTCCTGGCAGTGTAAAGCGGGTTTAAAAACAGCATTTAGACCATGAAAAAATAAAAATAAAAAAAATTGAAAAAAAAATTGAAAATTAAATGGGAAAAGAAAAGAAATTTGTTTAAAAAGCTGAAAATTCTTAAGTAATTTCTTGGTCTTTCTTTCTAAACCTAACTCGATTCATGGATCATCGTTCCTAATATAAAATGGGTAGTCAGTTAAAATGTATTGCAATGCTCTACTTCTAAATCATAAACACTCTTTACATGCTGTCTGTGTCACTGGTTGTAATTTTGTTAAGGTAGTTGATAACTCAATATATCGTCCAAACCCTTCTCTTTTCTTCATCTCTTTTTCATGCCATATTCTACCAAAACAGGCATGCCAACAGATGTTTGCTCATTCAAAATGTTTTACTTTAAATCCACCATTAGTTACATGTCATAAAATGTAATCATAATTCATCTCGGAGCTGTTTTTGTTGTTGTTTTTTTTCCCTTTTCTTACACACTGCTTTTCCTCAGAGACGCACAGTGTCACACCCATTAGATTTAGTCTGTTTATCCAAATCTGAGATGTCAACATCAGTTTTGGGTTCATACGTAATCTCTACCAGTCCGTTAATACCGCCAGCTTCAGTGACAGATGGTGTCTTTAATATGTCTGTGATTAATTTGGACACAATTACAAAGTGATCACAGAACCAGTGATAACATGACCACCCATCATCATCGAGTGTGCGCTGTAACCAGATAAGTGTTGTCCTAAACTGCCTTTACCCTACTCATGCATATCAACGCTCTGTTTACATCTCCACTTAAGCAGTGGTTTCTAATGATCTCTTTCTACTTGTTACTATGCACTGGTAACACAAGCAAATTCATTTCTTTCCCTATTTTGTAAACTGCTTTGGTCTTGAGTCACACAGTAGGATCACGAATATGGGAATGTTTTCCATTTGTTCAGATGACATACATACCATGTCATGTCTGCTCAGCACACCAGGAAGTAAGCAAACAACTTAGCCACAGATGAGTTTGAGGTGTCCTTAATAGAAAACAAAAACATAAAGACATTGTCTTTACTGTGTCATTTAAGATCTTCTGTCATCCTCTGTATTCTTGCTGCACAGTAACAAATCTAATGGAAACAATAGGGAATTTTAGGGAAGGATTGTTCATGTGCTGCGGAGTTGCATGCTTCTTTTTCAACATGTTTTTAATCTTGTTTTAGGAATAGATTCTTTTAATTCACTTACTCCCCCTTGTGGCAAAACAACAAAGTTATATGTCTCATAATGAAGTCTGAGGAAGTAAATATGTTCTCTTACTAGAGTTCTACAGTGAAAATGTTTTTTTTTTTAATCTAACAAAGCAGTTTAGTGTTATTTATTAACTGTGCTAAAGCTGTGACTCAAGTGAGTGGGGAGCCTTGCAGGACGTCCCTCGTATCTCAAATCCCTGACAACAGCTTTCTCTTCCCTTTTAGTGTTTACATGTATGATCTCAGTTTGATCTGTGCCCTGATGGACCAATCTGGGGTGAGCTTGCCTGCAGATGGGGGGCAACAGTGGGATTCTGGGTATCTTGTTGAGCAGCGAATAGGGAGAAACGGTAGAGGGAGATGGTAGGAATTAGGCTGCTGAGGATTAGTGTCTGAGCGCTGATTTTCTATTGGTTGTAGAAACACTCCGCATGGACCTGGACTGTCAACAACACTTTATCACTTCATCAAAAACAAGCAAGACTATCATCCTGCTGTGATCTTTCCAGGATGTTTTTTGACTGACAGACTGCACCTTTTAGATCTAAATTTTCCATCTATTTCTTTAATACAACTTGGGTATAGATTCTGTGTACCTTTGGATTACTTTACAAGAAACCATGGTAGTGCTTCTGACTAATAACTCTAGTATTAATTTCTACTGCTTTCCAACTTTCTTCAAGAGGAAAGGTGAGTGAAAGCAACACAATTGTTTGAACTTACAAGACAACAGACCTGATTGGTTCACTACTCAAACCAATTGCTCCTGTCCCGATTGTTAAAACTGCTATTCAAGAATGACCAGGACAAATTGTATCAGCTGGCTCGCCTTGGATAGGCAGTAAAGTAATTAAAGTGTGGTCAATGATTGTGGCTGCAGGCCATAAAAACTACTGTCAGTTTGTTATGTTTACTCCTCTGACATATGTTGTGATTTCTAGTCTCATTTTTTTTTAACAACCAAGACTTCTACATTACAGGGAAATGAAATAAGGTATTAGAATGTATCATATTTGTAGATTATTGCTTATTGCGAGCACCCCCTAATGCTGTTACAAAAGTTGTAAAAAAGAAATCGTAGCTATCACTGAGCACATGGCTGCCGAGGCTAAATCCTGCATGGTCTTACAGCAGTGTGTACAGTAGAGTACAGTAGGTGGCTAAATGTGGAGCAGCTGTCACCATTACATAAAAGTGCCTTAGCAGGTTGTTAGCCCAATGATCCCAGACTGTCCTGGAAGTGTAAAGGCACCACATGGCTCACAGAGTTCAATCATGTGCTAGTTAGTCAGCAAATGTAAAGCTAGTATAACATTAATGTTTGTCTTTTATCTTTTTTTTTTTTTTTTTATCAAGTCTTCTTAAAATGGAAAAGGGACAATAATCCAAACAGAGTTGGCACTTTCAAAGTAAAACCATAACATTAAAACTAGAAACTAAACTTGATTTTGTATGACAGCAACTCATTAGAACACATTCAGGTTTTTGGAGTACAACTTTAAATTTTTTTTTTTAATGACGCCCATGATATTTCTGGTGTTTTATTATTAGTTAATGAATTATTGAACTGTTGTACTATGCATGCAACAATGTGACAGCAATTTAATTAGTGTCCTCCTCACAATACTTGATCATGAAGAAAATGCGTTATAACAAGCATGCGTTTCTGGCGATAGATTTTTGATGTGATAATCCCTCATACAAGTCACTGTCAGAGTCCCTGGAGTTTAATCCTGCATGATTGGAAGGAATGAGTTCAGCCTTTTTAAATTCTCACACTCTCGTAATTAACTCTCAAATATATTTACAGTTCCTGTGCTTAAATGTCCCTGGCAGACACCTGTCTCATCCCATCCATATGGCCCCCTCATTTACTGTTACAGTAACACAGAGCTTTGAGTTGATCCAGACCGATCCCCTCTCCCTTTTCTCTACTTCAAGCTGTCCCAAAGCGGGGCGACGATGACAATACTCCTGCACCCCCGTTGATCCAGGAGAATGTGTTCATCGAGGGCTGTAGGCATCAGTACCTGGAGAACCTTCACACTGAGGCCCTGGTGGGATTGCATATGATGCAGCAGGAAGGTACAAAGCATTCTAGTGATACAGTTTTGTGCTAAATTAGAGGTGTGGTAACTGTCTGCATATTTCCCAAGAGGGTGTGTACCAGAGGATATAAACACGGCTGATAATTTTAAATGTCATTATTAATCTGCAGAGTTAAATGTTACTCTCCTTTGCAGAAAACAATCATGGAATGGAATTCCGGGACAATGAAAGCACAGTTGTAAGTGACAACTCACACCCTGACTTGCTGTTTTCTTACAGTTACATTAAATACACCGTTCTTGTACAAGTGATTTTTCTCTCTCAAAAGAATTGTCTCTCCCTTTTTTTGCCAGTCTACAATGACAGTCCACACAGACGGGGAAGGTGGAGGGTTTATGACAGACAGTACTATTGCTGACACAACTTCTGTCGTCTCTGTACAATCATCCGTGTCCACAAGATCTTCCCGCTCTGGACTCACCAGGCAAGGTAACTTCACCACAAGCATAAAATACTATTTACATCCAATCTTAGTCATTATATCACATATGTGATAGACACACATCAAAATGACAGATTAAACATTTATTGGGACAGATTGTATTCACTTTAAATAGAATGCTTTTAAGAATCAATCGATAATATTTTTATCTCTCTTCTCTCATGCCTCTGTCTGCACAGAATCAACATTCAGGCCTTTGAACTCTGGGAAAAAGACCAAGACAAGGAGAAGACACATGAAGACTGTTGTGGGTATCCCACAGCATGTTCAGAGAGAACTGGGTATGCAGCTCATCATTGAAATGTATTACTGACAAAATCTATCTATAAATTACTTTTTCAATTGCATGCTCTACATTTAGAACTATTATAGTATTAAATATGTTTATGTTCTACACAGACAATAAATATATATATATATATATATTATGGATGATTTCTTTGCGTGTCCATTTCCTTAACTAATAATGTGTACTTGTCTTCTCTCAGGCCTGGACAGAGTTGGTTGGTCCCTGACTCAGAGGTTAGATGAGGAACAGCTTTATAATGGTGAAACTGACGACAGCACAACCACTGATGGGCCACAGCAGGCAGCACGGTCACAAAAGGGAGCCAGTGCCAGCCTTCAGCACATGAACGTCATCCATCCCCTCAACAAAGGCCAACTCGAGCAGCTTGGTGCCACCCATGCTGGTCATAAGGATGACCTGGCCCTGCTGCACCAACTGGGCCCTGCCTTGTCAGGTGGGCAGAGGCCTCAGTCACTGGCCGTTCCTTGTATGACCACTGCCAACAGCCTCCTGCAGGAGCCACCAGGTCTTGTCATGTCCATGTCACCCCAGGCCCCCTACATGTCAAAAATCATTCCCAATGCTGTGTTGCCACCCTCAATCGATGTGGTGGAAATCAGCCGTGGACGAAGTCGCAACAGCGTCCGCACCGTCAGCAAGAGCAGCCTGCTGCTGTCCAGCCCAGCGCCTCCCGTGCTTCCTCTAGAGCCTCTTCCTCAAGAACCATTTCCTCCAGAGCCTCCAACATCACCTCTGCCTCCCGCTACAATCCTTCCAATATGTCTGACAGCTCTTGTTGGAGCAACTCTGAGTCGTCAGAGACCTTGGTCTCTGACTCCTCTACCATCTCCAGTAGCAGCACCCCCAGACAGATGAGGTCACAGGATGGAGATGCATCTGCTAAAGAGGACAAAATCAGTGTTTACTCCTCAATCAGAAAGGCTTCAAAATGCACCTCCAATGGCCAGCTCATTATTAAGGGAGATGAGGTAAAGAAAGAGGGCTCGTTTGCACGTAGCCTTTCTGTCATGAAGCCCAAGAGGGCTCCTCCTCCTCCAAGCCGCTCCTATTCCCTTCACAGTAAGATGAAGCAAAGGTCACGTGATCTGAAAGAGGTTAGGATCAACTCAAGGGAATCTCCTCTCCAAAACGCCTATCCCTCTGGTGAGGAAAATGATGAAAACAAATCTTTTCCTGTGCCCTCCATAACCACAGACAACCCTGGATACAATGCTGACACCAGTTCTCTGGACGACTCCACCTGTTCTGTGTCATTCAGTCCCATCAGATTGCAGCTGCAGGCACTAAATGCAGGGGCTGATGTTGCAAAGGAAACGGTGTCCAAAGAGGCTTTACAAGAGATGCTGAAACCACTTCAGGAGAATGAGCCTAGCAAAATAATATCCCCGTCCAGTGGCTACTCCAGCCAAGATGGCAGATCCCCACAGCTTTTTAAACAGCCCCAGTACACCGCTCCAAGGCATAAGATCATCTTAGCAAAGCTTCAAAGGTTATTTCCCGGGTCCACTCCTGCTGCTTTAACTTCCTCCCCTCTCCTGCCACCAGATGATCTCAAACCTGACACCCCAGTCGATGCTGTCAGCATCAGCCCTTCTGTAAGGGCCTTAAGAGAACTCTTCAACATCCCTCCGCCACCTAAAGTTCATGCACCTCCACCCTCCTCCAGAGGTATGGGCTCATAGCAAGCGTTCCGTTGAGCTGCTGCTAGGACCCCCGGTACCTGATAACCTTTACGCCATCATAAAGAAAAATCCAAAGGACAGGAGACAACAGAGGCAGTCTCCTTCTGCATCTACAGAGGGCTCTGTAAAAAGCTTGGTGGTAGAAAGGAAACACAAGAATCCGGCTCCAACAGTGGAGTCCGTTAATGGATTCCTACATGTGCTAGAGACAAAGAAAGTTCAAGAAAGTAAGATTTTGAGTGCAGAGATTCACAAAGAGAACAATGACAGACTGACTAAGCCGAATGTTGATTTGAAAGGAAATAGCAAAGTGACAGAAGAAGTTGAGAAAGTAAGAGTAAGTGACTTAATAAATGGGATGTTAGTGAAGGCTGTAGAGAAACGTGAAGGAAGGCTGGCAGCAGTTAGGGAAGAAGAGGAAGAAGCCAAAAAGACATCCACACAAACTACAGAGGTAAAGACTGACATGGATATTTTACCTGCCATTTCATTAGTGCGCATTCCTCAATCTCCCTCTCCTGCTTCTGTCACATCAGTTGTTGTGTCCCCCGAGTTGTCCTGGCCCCCACCACCTCCACTAATGGCACAAGCAGGCCCCAATGGGCCGGATCAGGTTGATTTCCCTCTCCCACCTCCCCCAATGTTTGCTGAGGTGGGGATAGTTCCAGCTGTTCAGGTGCCACCAGAGAGATTCATTCCTGGTGATGTCTCTTCTTGTACAACTGCGTCTGTTACAGAATGTGTTAGGGTGGCCGCAGAGGCTGAACCAGAGAAGCCCAGTACATGCCAGGGGATCGTACCTCCACCCCTGAGTATCCCACCTCCGCCATCATATACGGCTCCCCCTGCACCAGTTAAAGCAGTCTCCCCTCCTATGACTAAAAAGGTCTCTCCTCCACCTCCACCTACAGAGGTTTTTCCTCCAACTGAAGAGGTTTCTCCACTGCCACCTAAAGAGGTTTCTCTTGTGAGGCCGAAAGAGTCCTGTCCTCCTTTGGTTCAAGAGAGCCCCCCTCCAAATGGTAATTATGACTCTGTCACATTGGTTACGGTGGTACCTCCTGCACTAGCTAAAGAGGTCTCCCCTCTGCCTCCTAAAGAGGTCTGCACTCTGTCCACTGAGAAGATTTCTCCTCAAGAGAGTACATGTCAATCTTCTGAAGAGGCGACACCTGTTATCAAGCTCACTCCACCACAAAGTATTCCACCGCCACCACCTCTACCGTCACAATTCAAGTCATCAGAGCAGGAGATTGATCTTCCACAAGAGAGTATCCTATCCACATCTGAATCTAACATCGTTTCATCCAACAGTATTCTCACTCCCCCTCAGAGTATTCCCCCTCCACCTCCCATACAGTTTCTCCACCAACCTCAGGTTGTACTCCCAAACACTGATGGCCCAGCAACCCAGGAGACTTCCCTCTTACCACCATCTGAAGTCTCTGTCCCACTAGCTTTTGAAAACTCTCCTTCACCAGAAAAGGCTCAAGAACTGGCTCCTTCTCAACCTGTAAACATTCCTTTACCTCCACCTTTACCTGGACAGGGCCTTGTCAATTTTAAGGACCAGTCGAGTCCTGCAAGCACAGAAAACCAAACCGCAGAGCTGACCTCTGCCCCTGTTGTACAGGAAGGACCAACTCCTATTGTCACCCCCTCCCTTCTGCAGAAGGTCAAGCTGCGGTCAGTCAACAGCAGCCCTGAGACTCCTAAAGCTCCGGAGCCGCCAGAGTCTGGGGTGACCATGAGGAAGCAGGAGCCCAGCAATCTTGGCCAAACCTCATCTGCCAGTGGCGAAGCTCCTCAGAAGCCCATCAGAAGGTCCCTGGTCTTCGTCTCTAACACACCCATCAATCCACCACCCACCTCTCCACCTGCCATAGTTATTGCACATCCAGATTTACCCAAGTCCCATTCGGTATTGGTTCTACCTGCATCTTCATCCAGAGTTGCCTCCCCTACAAAAAAGGCTCCTCCTCCTATGACCACCTCTCCTTCCATGAACCTACAGGAGGCCATCCGCCTGAGAACTGCAGCCAGATCAAACACCGGCCCTGGATCTCGCCTTAGCTTGAATTCACCAACATCACCAATAGACCACCGTAAGTCCCCCTCCAGCACAGCAAGTTTTATCTTCTCCAAGAGTAACAAGAAGGTGGTGATTGAGACTAAGTCGCCACCGGAGACCATGGCAACTGTACAGAAGAAGATGGTGAGTGAAGCGGAGTCGGTGAAGCAGGGAGTCAAGGTGCCACCACCTGTTGCAAGGAAACCCAGAGCGAAGGGCAAAGAGAATGAGTGTGACGAGACAGAGCAAACTGCAGGACAGGAAGCACTGCAAGCAAGTATCGAGGGTAAGAGAGATTGATCAATATAAATAAAACACATAAGGAAACGATGAACAAGACTAAGAGCCTGTGCAGCCACTATGCAGCTCTGTGAGCCTGTACTTTGGCACAGCAAATCCTTTAAGCTAAATACTAATGTCAGCATGCTATAATGCTCAAAATGACAGTTCCCACATGCTGGCATGCCTGTCATATCATTTAACTGGACCATAATTATGAGCAACCAAGTGAGAGAAACAGTTAATGTCAGCCCCCAAATTGTAATCTAAATAAATGATATTAATACTTATGGAATCAATTCAGCTAATTTAGAGAA
The DNA here is from genome assembly GCA_013375575.1 of Percina caprodes. NCBI lineage: Eukaryota > Metazoa > Chordata > Actinopteri > Perciformes > Percidae > Percina > Percina caprodes. The sequence goes on from JABXJD010001273.1 coordinate 24,787, forward strand.
ACTTGTTTGTACTGGGTTTTAACACTACAAAATCGCTAATTGAGGAAATTTCAGTGAAGTTACAACAAGGTTAGCAGTGGTGTTCTCTATCGTGGGATAATGTAGTGGGATAAACGGGAGGTTTTCCTGTTTTTTTTCCATTCTCCTCAAATTGCATGACTGCAGCTTTAGCATGTTTAATGTTTACCATGTTCAGCATCTTAGCTTGATAGCATGCCAATGTTATGGAAAATAAATCTGCACTAAAAATAAAGTACCTCATAGTACTGGACAAATTAAAGGGAGATTATAATTCATTCTGAAGGAAACATGAATGCAAAATGCCATGACAATCTATCCAGTAGTTATTAGTTATATTTCAGTCTTGACCAAAGTGTGGACCAACTAACTTAGCTCGCCGTTTCTAGAGCCATGCGGCTATCATGGCTAAAAATCTTTTTATTTTATTGTAAAACTCTTCTGCACTCTATTAAACTAATGCTGCCAAAATTCTCCAACCTCAGATGCTGCGGAGATAACAAATGGGACAGCAGGTACTGTTGAAGGAGGCATGACATGAATGTAAAGACTGATGGAGACCTGGGAGGGACTTACCAGTAACACTGAATCTGCTGCAAGTTGGTCTTTGTGTTTGAATGGAAAGAAACTGGATTTGGATAGATGAGATGCTTATTTCAAAGATTTTAAAGAAAATCCTTTGACTTTGATGTTAATGGCGTGGGTCTTAATTTTCTCCCATACTCATTTAGCATTTTACTAAGAGCGAATACAGCATATTTTCTTTGCTGAGGGTCTTCTGAGCTTTACCTTTGCAGGAGATGGGAATATACCACCCTCTAGTGTCAAACATTGATTGTACCACTTATGTCCTGTTGTATCAGAGCTTTTTTTGTCAGTACTCATAACAATGGTACTTTGGGGCGCTCATCTGTAAATATAGCATTATTTTGTACATTTAACATATCCAGGAATGATGGATCTGTGCTCTGTTCTGTATTTTCTCTGAGTTTCCACACCAATTATGTTAAATATGAATTAAGTTATTTTTCCTGTTTATGTTCAGAGGGTCTCTACATACAGAATGTCTTCTTTGCAATGTTATTGCACCCTAATTTCATTTAAATCAAGTTTGTCTGTATAACTCGTTTCCAAATTTATGTTCTCAAAAATCTTTAATTCAAAGCACTCTCTGGGCGTGACCATTAATGTCAAAGAAACAATAAGCAGACATGCAATGCAATACTAGACTCATTTTCTGCTGCTTTTAGTTACTATAATGGCGGTATTGCCTTTCCTCAGTTATTGCTCAGACAGTGGGATCATTCTGTGTTGTACTATATTTTTCAAACTGGTATACACTGTAATAAATCATTTATAATGGAAAATAATAAAGATATATGGACAGATCAAATTGTCTGTTTTGATGTTCAGTTACATTTCTTATTTCAGCCTTCTCTTTTTGAGTAGGATTGATTTAGGATTTTTTTACATTACGATTCAATGGAATCATTTTTTCCATTGGAATAGCTTGGAAAATGTAGTTTTGAATCTGTTCATAGCTTCCAAATTGAACATGTAGATGTTTTGGTTTCCTTAGCCACTGTACACAACATTTTCTGTGAAATAGGCATGCTACCCATTTGACTGGTTTTAAGTCATGACAAAAGAGTCAACTGATTTTTCATGTTTTTTTTATTGAAATAAAAGTCTTAAGGAGAGTTACAACAGTCTGTGAGCAGACAACTGAACGATTCATTAAACTAATGCTAACTCCAGTTGAAATACCAGATCATCTCACTATCCTCTGAAATCTGCCAGACAGTCAGGAGTCTTCCACTCCACCTCAGAGGCTGACCAGCGGCTTTACCGCTCTCTGTAGGCTGACATCTGATGTGAACATTTGCTCCAACTGCCCCCAGTGACGCAACACTTCATCTTCCTTCTGATTCAAATGGATCTCATCTTCTCCTTCAAAACCCTTCTCCAATACATACCCTGACCCATCCTCTTTAAACTGATTTAAATCCTTCCCTTCAGACTTCTCCACTAAGACCCTCCTCCAAAAACCTAACTCATCTAAATCAGTTTCAGTCATCACTCCATTGACAACCCCACTTTCCTCATCCTCTTCTTTATCTGCGTAGTCTTGCACTTCATCAGCATACTTTACTACTTCTGCACTTTTCCACAGGGTCTCATCTCTGTGCTCCTCATCGACGTAAGGGTGTATTGTGGCCTCGCCTTCTCTGCTCATACTGACCGGTAGAAAGCCATCTTCTGCATACAGCTGATCAGAGACCAACAACGACCCACTGCTGGCAGAGCCTTGAAAAAGATGTAGGCATTTTTATTTCTAATTAAAGAAAATTAATTGGCGCTTTCATTGATAGTTTAGTTAGGCACAAAATAATTATCGTCAGCTAGAGGTGACACTTGCAGTGCAAGCTAAACAACCACAACAGTCCAATCTATCCAAGAAGGAATGGGTGTATAAATATATCATTGAAATCTAATCAAAGCTTAAAAAAAGAAGACTGCCACATACCTTCCATCATGGCCCTCCGGGGTTTAGAGGTCACACATTGTGAATCACAGCATTTGCATATGGAGTTATCACCAGTGAGGGCCTTCCAACTATCACGGCAAATACACAAAATATGCTTAATCCACATGGAAACAGCTGAAAAAAAAGCCACCTGTAGCCCTGGAATGGTAATTGAACTCATAGTGTCAACACTCACCTATTCCCTCTGTAGGTGCATGACTTGTGTGCAGGACCCGGGTCCTCAGGTGTGACAAACAATTTGCAGTGAATTCTGACCTAAAAATGTAAACTGGGTTAAGCAACAGTTAAAATCTGTAAATCCTGAGAACTGGGATCCCTGCTCACCTCTGTGTAAGGGTCAGAATTAAACTGGAAAGCCTTCAGAGAGAATCTTAGGGTGTTATCTGTCCGAGAGATAAACTGAGAGGCCCCTGGGTCGCTCTTGCTGTCCAGCAAACAGCTGCGGATGACAACCAAATTACGCTAATCTCAGTTAAATTGCAAATCAGGACACCGAGGGTGAGATTAAATGCAGTGTTACTGTGCATAACACTCACCCAAAATTGTCAATGATGGTGTATTTGAGTGTATAGGATTTCAAGCCACTGTATGGTGTAGCATAGCAGGTATTGATGTACAGTTTTCCCCCAGTTGAAAGATGAGGAGCAGAGACCTGGAAATTAACAGTCTTTCCAAGCTCATACACTAGAGACTTGGCTGGTGTTCCCCATGAATCTAGGCGTTAAATATATTGCAATCAAATAGAGCCATTTCTAAACAGACAAAAACATTTTTGCACTGAAAAGAAAATCAGCTCTTAATCACTACAATCCATAGTTGTTTAAACATACCATCCATCAACTCTATCTGGAAGTCATTTGTACTTCCTTTCAGCCTTTTATGCACAATAGCAGTTCGCCAGGTGGGCCGCACAGTCAGACGATGCACATGGTGGCTCCTGGAAAGGTTTGATTTGGAGATTGTTAAAAACACACACACACACACCCACCCACACCCACACCCACCTCCGATAACGGCACTCAATGTCGACATTGATCCGTTGAGATGGACTTGGAAAACGCTTTGGCGAAGGCTCATAATGGAGTTCGTATTTGTAGAGCAGATACCCGTGGGGCGACTGTCAAAGAGAGGGTAACACATTATGATTTTAACATTATGATTATGAGTCTGGAAACTAATGACAAATCGTAGCCTACCTCACGCACGACATCACACGCTGTCAGAGGATACGTGAAAAGCAGGTCACCGTATGGTCTGAGAACCCCGTTGCTTTTGCAGGCGCTGCCTAATTTCAGCTCCTCTTTATCTGCGCCCAGACCGTAGAAAGCTGGTTTGACCCGCACGACAACGTCGGACCCGGAACAGGTTACAGAAACGTCTGGGAGGAGGGCAAATTCCGCCTGGATTTTTGCCTCGGGCTCCACTGGACGCATGGGTCGAGTTGTCAGAGGAGGGTAAGGGCTTTGAGAACCGAGTGGAGACATTGGAGAAGTGCTGGTAGGTAACCTCCGAGAGGACTTTCTCTCGTCTGTTCCTGACTGTTTCATTGATTGGGATTTGGGTATACTACCCAGTTTGAAAACTTGTTTTCTTCTGGTAAATGGAGCTTCATAAGTGCTTATTGCACAGCTGAGGAGGCAAAGTGAAAAAACACTCCTCAAAATATAGGGACGCCACTTTGTTTTCATCGCAACAGACTGCTGTCTTTCTACCTTCCCCTATTTAAATCTGCGCGTGAAACCAGCGCTCGCGGGCACGGCTGGATCTAATTAGTGGCGACTCGGACGGATTGGCATCCGGTTTGCAAACAGGCGAAGTTAAGCTTCGTTTTTGTCGATTTTGGTCTTTAAATGGAAGCAGTGCCATTTTTTATTTTTTGGTTGCACTTTTTTAAATAATTTTCTCGATATTAAATATTCGTCTTCTTCTTAGTTTATTGGTGGACTACAAACCAACGTTTAAAGGTGCAGGCCGCCACCTACTGTACCAGAGTGTGTAATAGCCTTTGACTTTAAACCATCAATAAAAAACCCCTTTAACCTGTATGTGTTAATCGCTGGTTCATCCCCTGTCTCTAACAGTCTTTTAATGCTCCACTCTCTTCCCAAATCTATCACACTGTCATTTAGTCTCTTCCTCTCTCCAATAAACTCCCAACAAACTGTTACGGTAGTACATGTTCAACAGTTTCCCTACAGTTACAAATCTCACATTTATGTCACTGTCTTTTGCATTAAATATAAAGTAGCATTAAATCCTGTATGTCCTAATCTTAATCCAGCAAAACCGGTGTCTTCTTTACTACATTTACCTAGTATTATTTATTAATTGGACCAACCTTTTTAAATTTTGACATAATCTCTACCCTTATTGTCATTATTCCAGAGTTCTTGCCAAGATGTCATTATTTCCTTCTGCCGTCCCAAAACTAATTTCTAAAATATCATTATCATTTTTGTTTAATGCACTTTTAGCAAGTTTATCTGCAGTCTAATTTCCCTCAATTTCAACATGTGCTGGTATCCAATAGAAATGTACATTGATTCCTAATTGCTGTACATTATATTCAATAACATGTATACATCAATTAAAAGATCCTCTCGAACTGATTGACCTGATTTTATATCTCATATAATCTGAACATACCACTACTCCCTTGAGGGATGGGTTACATGCAGAGAAGGAATTTTACTACATTTATGTGTGACAATAAAGTACCTTTACCTTTTACTTTATACGGTTTGACCTCATCTATCCACTGAAGACTGAAGATTAGGCTACTGCTGTTCTGCCTGTTTGGAATTCACTACTAATTCTTTATCAAAAATTCAGGAATGTATAAACCCACTCTTACATGTTCATTATTTAAATGTTTTGATACATCCACATAAATATTGATATAATCATAAGAACTTTTATTTCAATATTCTTAAACCAAATACCCAATGTTAAGATTCCTCTCTGTCCACTCTTTTCTTTTCAAGCATATGAAGATTAACCTTGGGTTGAAGATATAACCATGGAGAAATGCTGCTGTTAACATCTGCATTTTTATAGGTGACTTTTTTTCATGAACCATGCATCCATAATCCAACGTGGCTCATATCAAAGCCCTGTATGTGTGTAATAATACCTTTTTACATTTAGTCTAAATCATTTCTTGTATTGTTTTACATTTTTAATTTGAGATCACATGGAACTCTTTTGCTGTTTCCACAATTGTTTCGATGCTCTCATTTCTGCCATTTTGTTCCAGCCCAATGTAAGCCACTTTACACATGAATGCAACGAAATGTACTTTATCCACTAACATGGTTCCCTTCTTTATCCTGCACTTGTGGGCGGTCAAATGTAGATCCGTGTGGTGCAACTTTTTTTTTTTTTTTTTTAACAGAAAGGAGTATTACTGGTTTTTGCAATACTTATTTCAGGGTTGGTTACTTTTTCTACCTTCTCATCATTGACCCTCTTAACAGCCTCTGTATATGAGACTTTGTTTATGACTTAACATTTTTGGACTGAACATCCTTGAAAAGCAGCACTGTGATCTCCTCCTTAACATTTGACAGGCACATCTTTCCCACATTTCCCAAAAGCATGATTGCCCTTCACATCTCTCACATCTTTCTGTGCCTTTACATTGGCCATTCTGACATTTAAAGCACCTTAATGCTGGAGGAATGTACTCTCCGACTGGATAACTGAAAAAAACCTAGCATAACATTTCTTGGGAGGTCATGTTCAAAGTTAATGAATACTGATAATGTTTCTACTCGTTCTCCATTTCTTTTGATGATATGTTTTGCATCAATCCCTTTCCCATGATGCCTCACTCTGTAGCTAAAACAGAGCGCTCAACACACAAGTTGAAAAAAGGAACTACAGCAATGTGCAGTACAACAAAAATATGGTGTTTTTTGAAAACTAAACCATGTAAACCTATTCTGACATAACCTCTAAATACAATTATGAACCTGAAAATGAGCACAATATGAGCACTTTAATATCCTCCATTGAAACAGACAATGGAATTGCAGAAATGACTTCCCCATTTCTAACAACTAAGCCTGGAACATGAGATTTAAAAATTTTTACCATCCAGTGTAGTCATTTTCATTAAAGCATTTTGATGTTCTCTACTCACTGCATGTACAAGTATGTGCTTGTTATTCAAATATTTAGCAAACTTCACTTTGCCAATATCCTTTTCCATAGCATTAGCCACCTTTTATGAGGTGGAAATGCTCAACAAACTCAATTATTACTTTCCATTCTTAGTTCAGATTTTTAGCCCTCTGGCTTTGATGCACCCTGCCCCATTTGACAGTTTCATTAGACCCTGCCCCTGAACTACCACCACATTGATCGCTCAATTTCTTTTGAGCGCAACACTCTCTGCCACTCCATACCATCATAATCCCAATCTTCGTCCTTCTCACTCCCAAAAGTCATGATTGTTACATTCACGATACAGTTGTTTTGTATTTTCTCGCTACCTTGCTCACACAATCTACGTATCCTGTCAAGTCTGCGCTGACTTCCTCCTTTCGGCCCAATACTGCTCTTCACACCAACCCTTGATATAGTCACTATAGCAAGTGAGATTTTGCAAATAAGCCAATTTAACAAAAAAAGTCAATTCAGTCCTGTATACAAGCGCCCATATTATGCTCATTTACAGGTTCATAATTGTATTTAGAAGTTGTATCAGAATAGGTTTACATGGTTTAATTTTTCAAAAAACACCATATTTTTGTTGTACTGCACATTGCTGCAGCTCCTCTTTTCACCTTGCGTGAGAGCGCTCTGTTTTAGCCACAGAGTGAGGCATCACACTTCTATTCCATCTTTGTTGGGAGTCGTACATGCACAGTAGCTAAGGAAGCACTGCTACCCAGTCAGAAGTAGAGTATCAGGACGTGCCATGCTAGCAGCTAGGCAAGCGACTATAATGTGTGTTACAAAGTGACATACGTTCGTCACGGAAGTAAAGGCTGGACTACAATAGAGCCGTTTGGAGCAGTTTGTGAACAATGTTTTTGTTGGAGATGGTAAATCCCTTTGGGGTGGACTCTGGGATTTTTTACTTTGTAAACCTATTACTTGCACACAAAAAATATAACACAATAAAGGAAAGGGAAAAAGCCCAAAAGCTGAGAGTACATGAGGAAAATAAACATTTTGCAAAGTTTAGTATTCACAAAAAGCCTCTTTCTCGGACGTGGGCCAGTTTGTTTTACCATTGTACATTGGACGGTTTTACAAGTACAGTGGAAACACAGGCCTGTAGGTTTAATTTATAAAAAATATTTTTTTAGGATTGGACAGGGCCACTATGCCTACCACTGCAGTGCTTATGCCAACTTGTCTGTATGCATTTCTACTAAAATGGTGTGTTGTCTGCTGAAACAAGTGGTTAGACAGTCTAAGCAAAATGTGGGCTAGAGTTTGGGATATTGCAAAGACCGACCGTTTTTTTCCTCTGTTTTGACAAACTTTATTTACAGACTTACAAATTAACAGCACATTAATTTGTGTCTTTGCTGATTTATATATTGCTCATCAATGTCAAAAAACGTATATACATACATACATACATACATACAGCTGCACATAAACACCAAGAAGACCAATACGAGATATGTGCTACATCCAGTTCATTCAGAGCAATTACAAATAAACTACACATGAAATGCATTTTCTTAAATTAATCAATAAGATAATGTTGTTAAATCAAGTCATCCAAAGTGAGGACTCCCTAAAACCAGAAAAACTAGGATTTGGCAGCTGTTTTTAAGAGTCACAAAACTGTTGAGCAAAATGTTTGTCACAGTATAGCAACTTGTGATATTTTCTTTGTTAGAAAACAGAAAAATAAATTCTCACAGGACTTAAATCACAGATGACTCAATAACCCTTCGCTGTTGATAAATTATTATACACGTGCTTTCATAAGAAAAACCTACAACCCCTTAAATAGTTTGTTTAAATAAATAGTTAAAGCAGGTTTCATTTCCCTTTGGGAAATGAAACATGCTAAATGAAATTACTTAAGACATTTTCGAAATGTCTATTAAACCTTATGGAGATTGGCTGAAATGTTAAAGCACTAAAAAGGTGGGAAGGGAAACCCTTTTCAGTACCAAAACCTTACATAATCTGAGTAACAAGTTCAACAGTAAATCTCATTGCAATTAGTTATTAAAGATGTGCGTTTCATACATACACTTCATAATACCACAATGTGCATTTTTCCCTTCAGAAGATTCAAGTATAATCTACAGGAAACCTCTAAAACGTAACGCAAAAATTGTAGCACACCTCCGTACAACTCCAATTAGTGAAATAGTGGTGGTATGCCCTTTTGTAAATAAGGGTTCCTCTTGTTTATTTCCTTCAAAGCACTGTCTGAATGGGAAATAAAACACAAGTGACCTAAGACATAGAAAACATCAAAGGTAACATTATACTCCAGTCTGAACGAGTGAAAGTCAGATCTTGTCAACCAACAAATAAATACTTCATAAACACCACAAATCACAAGCTGTGTCCCATTTCCAACCTAGTATTTCAGGATGTAGTGTAAACATGGAGTTCATGAAAACCCACAATGCAATAACACTGTAGACAGCTACATGCAATGGAATCACATCTTTGGAAAAAATCACTTGAATTTCCTTGTTGAGTAAAACTCCATGTTTGAGCTCCCATGAGCCATATACTAGCTGTATATAGCAGCTGTAGTTGTAAAATGTTAAAAAAAAAATATGTTTTATCTTCCTTTTAAATGATAAGGTGGTCAGATTTTACTTTCCAATTCAGTAATAGATATTACGTTTAGGTTAAAATATGGACAGATCCCAGTGCTGTGTTCCAGTTAGGCAATGCAAGGGAAAAAAAACTCTAAAGGAGTGAACAGTGAGTGAACCAAGGACTTTAGTTTTGCCAAAATAACCCACTTTGTAGATTTTTAAATTGTGAATGCTTTCTAGTTTTAGCAGATGGGAGCTTAATCAGGACACAGCTGGAGATGAAGGCTAACCGTTAAATACTTCACACACACGCGGTGCTACTGACCGGCCAATAGGGAGCAACGTAAACTTGTGTGATCCACTGTAGGGAGCCTCATTATGAGGATTGTGTTTGTGCAGCAGTGGTCTGCGGCCTCTCCTCTGTTGGTCCAGAGAGTTGGTGGTTGTGTCCCTAGATAGCCTGTGCAAACACCTTAAAGCAGCTGTGGTGGCTGGCTGGTCCTCTGCTGCTACACGCTGCTTCCCAGCACTGAAATTTCAGACTCAGAGTCCCTGTTAAAAGGACAGGAGAACAGCCAGGGCTCACACACAAAGGACTTTTCTTTGTTCAGACAAGGTTAATAATGCACTCTTACACTTGAGCAAAACAGATTAGCATAGGTATGCATAGAACTGAATATACTTTACTGTGGTCATGCACGGGTCCTGCTGCATAACGGGTCTCTAGCCTTGTTTGGTTATCCCAAATCAAGCACAAACGTCTGTGTAGTGTTAAGTGCTTTTCACTTACAACATTTCTTGCAGTAGTTTTCGGTTGCCCTGCCTCCTTTCTTCATCAATAGGGTAGGTCCACAATATCAACAGTCCCACAGCTATAAGAGCCACAGGCACAGGGGAGACCAGCACCTTCAGGGTTAAACTGACCGCCTCAGGTTGTGAGCAGCTCCCAGTCACATAGCCGGCAAATCTGCACAAAAGAAAAAAAGAAAATAGAGAGGGAGAAACGTTGAGCTGATGAGAGTACAGTTTAGCAAGACTGTTAAGTGAAGGATTATATGATTATTATGTAACCACTGGACTGATGAGCTATAACATGGAGCTAATCTCATAGTGTTAGTGGGCATTCACACCAACAAGTGTGTGTGTGTGTGTGCGTCTGTCTGTCTGTCAGTCAGTCAGTCAATGAAAAATGCCCATTTGTGTTACATCCCCAACAAAGCACAAGTGAACTTTATATTTCCCAATAACTGTTATCCGTCAAATCGTTGTATGGGATTCTCAAACCACAGCTTAAAACAAATTGACAAGTCTGATCCTCGGTTACATGATTGGCCACCTTAGCGTGATGTGGGGTTGTGGTTTTTTCCCCCAAAAGTTGAGTGAAAAAAGTGCCTCAGAACACACTGAAGCAACATTGACTTGAGCGTACGTTCTGCGCGAGACATAATGTTTAAATTTTAATTTTAACGATGACAGTGAGAATTATATAATAATAATAATAATAATAATAGCTATAGATATGGATCAGCAAACTCACTTCAAACTGAGTGTAGAGACACCCAGGGATACTCCAGAAGCAAACTTGATAAAGAACACATAGTAGGAGTAGAAGAGGGCTTCGTGACCATGGATGTCTGGGTTTTTCACCTTGAAGTCATCCACTACATCGGGAAGCATTGACCTGAAAGCACACACACAACATTTAGAAGGAAACTGGAGATGCAATCAACAAAAATCCACATCTGCATATGAATATGAATCCAGGAATGGATTCTGTGGATAAACTCGTGCTTACCAAGGCAGGAGGAAAGCTGCCGCCACACTCACACCTGCCGCCACTGAGACCAAGTAAGAAATGATCAGGTTGCTCTTGATGCAGACGATTAGGATCATGAAGGGTACTGCCCACTATAGAACGAGAGCAGTTCCATAACAACACATTCCTTTTGAATAAATGCCGTTGTTGTACCAAAAACTTTTTTTTTTTTTTTTAACTCACCGTGATGCCAAAGTAAACTGCCTTCTTCTTCCCAAACCGGCTGAGAAACCACTGCCAAAACGGGATGGTAATAGTCCCAGATAGCTGGAAAAAATTTGACAATTATCAGTATTGTTGTTTTATCAAATATCATGCATGATCGGAAAAGGATAAGGCATGTACACAGTTGATAATGAAATATTCATCATTAACGTCAACCAAAGTTAACATCAGATTTATCTGGAATCTAGTCTATATCCACGATGTTCCAATTCCAGGATTGCTCCAGTGCTGACGGAAATCCCGCTGGATCACACTCTTTTCGCCTGGATGCCCGTTACCTTCCGCATTTTTTGGGTTGGGATTTTAACTACTGTTGATTTACGAGGACTATGGTTCATTGCTCCTCAGATCTCTGCAGGGTTAATCAAGACAGCTAGCTAGACTATTGGTCCAATCTGAGTTTTCTGTTGCACGACTTTTGAACGTACACCTTCCATCAAAACAAGTTCCTTCCCGAGACTATTTTGGCTCTGTCGGGCATTTAGCGACGATTGAGATTGGTTTAAAGAAATGCCAATAACCAGAGCATGTTTTTCTCCCATCCTGGAATGCTCTGTGGACTAGCCACACCCTCCTCACAGTGCTGTGGAGGAAGGTCTGGCAAAGCGAGACAATCTGGAATCATTCAGCCAGATGACGCTGTTTAGCTTAGCAAGATTAGCTTCATCAGACGACAGACAGAGGCATTTACCTTTTGTAACCATAAAGGAAATCTAAATTTAATAGAAATATTTATCTGTACTCTACTCTTGAAACTTGTGGAGTCAAGGAAAGGATTGCCTCTTGTATCACTTTGCAGTGTTATTGGCGAGGTATGATCAGAGCCTTAGTTACCATTGAGTACACTGAGGTATGTCGACTGTATTTTATTTTATATTTTTAACATACTATACTTTTGGGCAATGTAGAGGTTTTACTATGTGACTATAACCAACTTATAATTTTGGTGGAAATAAATTGTGGGAAGAAAGTCTCCTCAGATAATTATCTTATCTTACTTGTAGTTTGAAATTTAGGTCTTGGCTTGAGTAGGTTATATCCTGTGGTGTATATGGTGTTATTTTTTATTTTGTAGTTGCTATAAAAATTGCTATAGATGCCGCATTTGAATAAAAAAATAGTTAAACACTCGTTACTGTCAACTTTGTTTTAAGGGGCCAGATTTCTTTCCATGCATGCATTTTAGAATAGAATGTCTTTATTGTCATTATACACAAGTACACAGTACCTGTGCAATAAAATTGGAGCAATCCCTTTTCAGTGTTGACACAACAAACTATAAGACTTATCTCTGGAAATCATAAAATAGTTGTTCATTTTTCGAACTAAAAAACAATTCTGATTGAAATCAAAGTTTCACGTTGGACTTGCAGTGCTTTAAGACCTTAATCTAAAATGCTGGCTGCAGCTTGGTGTGCTATGGAAGTTACCTAAATGATAACTTAACAATCATTTTGCAATCCAAATTCTAACTGGGCTGCATTAAAATTCAGAAAAGAATGTAGGAACTGGAAAGAAAAAAGTGACCACTTCCGGAAGAGGCCAAGGGACGAGGGCACGACATGCTTTGTTTGATCATACCTCGACTCTGACGGGGGGGCAAGAAACCTTTGTCCTTGAGGTCTAACTTGGTCAACCAGTGTTAAATGACCACACAAGAACAAGCTTCCTACTGACAACTTAGCAGCATAAGAAACATAATCAACAATGGAAATATAATGGAAAATCTTTCCTTTCGTCCCTTCATCTCCCACCTCTCCAAATATGATACATTGCCCACAAATGTTTCCACTCTTTATCAGAGGAAAGACATCAGAGTGATGAGGATGGGAAGGAGGGCGCAACCAGGGCAACAAAAGCTCCACTGTGTGCCTGTCTCTCTCCCTCCTACTCCTGTACGTCGAGCGAGTGTGTGACTGGGAAACAGATTCCCAGGAGCACAAACAACACCTCTTCTCACCCTGAAAATCTGCCCTTTCAATCACGCGCCTCCTTGTGTGAGGACTAACCTCAGAGTACAGACTGAAAACCCCACAAACACCAGGAGATAACTGAATGCCACAAGGAGAGCCAAACAAAGTTTTTTGCCAAAGATGTCCTCCAAATCTCATCTTAGGGCTTTTACAAGAGGTAAACAGTATATTAGTGGAAAATGGAAACACTCACCATGATGACCAGGAGAATATTCTGGTAGTCTTTTCTATGGCCAAGAGCGTAGGTAATGAAAAGAGCAAAGTTTCCCTCTAGTAGCTGTAAAAACAACAACAAATGAGTCATTTCTATGCCAACTACAGTTAGAGATTGAAGAAATAGTTAAACATTTTGGGAAATACACTTTGTATTTTGTTTAATCCGTACAAAAGTCAAAGTTGTGGTTTTACCTTTGGACAGCTAGCTGTTTCCCCTTTCCCCAGTCTTTATGCTGAGCTAAGCTAAATGTCTCCTGGCTGTAGCTTCATTTAATAGACAGATATGAGAGTGGTATCAATCTTCTCCTCTAATGCTCGACAAAAAAAGAAGTTATTTCCCAAAATGTTTAATTTTGTCTTTAACTATGCCTTTATCAAAAATGGTTGTATCCAGCATGACACAGATAATGAGACACAGTATTACCATGAAGGCCAGAGAGGTGAAGAGGAAGCCGATGACCAGTTTGATGTACGGTCCGTAACCCATCACCAGCCACAGGCCCTGACAGAAGGTGAGGTTGGATATCTTTCTCCCGCTCTCTGTAATTCAACATGGAGGAGAAAACAAAGCTAAAGCAGCTGAAAATCTTTGCTCTAAAGGAATTTATTGCACAATGCAGAGCCATGATTATGTGAAACAATGTTCTGGCATGTGCCTTATTCGTATCTTGGAGACATTTAGCGCCTGCCAGAATGCGGCCACCACTTTTTTTTGGCCAGTTATAAGTAGGGCCAAATGTTTCTTAAGGACAACTGATACAAACGTGCAAGATACTGGTAAGAATCAAATCTTTGTCCTGAATCAAGTATTAAACTTTAAAAGTTGCTGCTACAGAAGTGGCATTGTCCTAAAAAGGTCAAAAAGCTAGTAAGTCCAATGCAGTCACGAGTCTGTGGTGTTCTAGTCAAAGTCTTTATTTTGTCAAGTTGATTCCTCAGATTCATGACTCCAGTCCAAGTTATGTTCGTTGAGTCCACAACATGGCTACAAATATTTGAAATATTCCACCTTATCATTCAACAACTGAGAACTAGGATTCATACCTTTATTCTCCTTCACACCCAAAAACAAGACTGTGGCACAGAAGATGTAGATGATGCAGATGACCCCTGAAGAAATCATGTAAGCTTGTTTCTAAGGACATAAAAGACAGCATTAGCATGGAATAACACTTGTGTGAATTATTTTTGTAAACATTTATTTGACATGATCAGGGGCGCAGCACAAAGTTCTGGACTCTGTACATAAGCATTGTCTATGGGCCCCTCCCCACATCTACAGCTATTCCTTCTAGTATCTTTTGGTGTTTTTCCACCATCTCCATCACTTGCCTAACCCTCCATCATTTTGTTTTCCATTATGAAAAAGTGTCACTGGTACCTGCCAACAGGTACTTCTTTTAGTATCACCTCCGTCGAGGTAGCCTGGTCTTACCAGACTCTCGTACATTTCATCTGTACAGAGAGTCTGGCAAGTGTTAACTTCCTTGAAGGCGAGTACTTAGTTTACAACTACTGGATCTGCCCATAGGCACTGTGTTCTGCCATAACCAACGTTTGGTCATGACGTCGGCTTAGCATCGCTAGTGTTCACCTTACTCCTAATTTCCACCGGTTGCAGAACAGCTGTGGATCGGCTCCGCTGCGTGTCGGCTCAGTGTCCGGATTTGTTGCGTTATGGCTGCAGCCATGACTGACAGCTGAAGTCACGAGGACCCATGAGATCTCGCAAATCATTTAGAATAGAACCACAAAACCAACAACAGTTTGTTTCCATCCACAGGAGTAGAGGGGAAACAACTCTGTGCTGTGTTTTCAAGGTGTAGTGCAGGGAAATATGATCCGCCGTGAGCATGGTCTATTTTATTCTAAAAATTAACCGGATGTTTTATTTTGTTTCTGTGCTCGACTTCCTCTCCCGCACTATCTGCCGTGTGCTGAATTGCTGCAGAGCCGCTGTTCCGGAGAGGTTCCGCAGTTGTTCCGCAACCGGTGGAAATTAGGTGTCCCTCCTTCACCACTAACGGAGCAAGTTGGAAAATCAAACTTTTCCTGAACCCCATGGAGAGGAGTGCCACAACATCATGGCCACCAACAAAACTCACCAGAGATTGTTCTTGCTCGGGCTTTAACTTCTGGCTATTTGGCAGCGTTGCCAGAACGGACTGAATGGCTTCGCTCGCATCTTTCTCCGTCGCCATTAGTATGGGACTCACCAAAGGTTACCGAACCTCAACGCCATCATTCTCAGCCACTCCCTCTGTTTGCTGATTGGACCACCAAATATTTGGTCAGAGAAAACCCACAAATATACTGCAAACCCAGACGGAGTACTGAAGGAAAATTAAAATTGAGTGGAAGTACATGGGGGGGGCGGAGCCGGGCTACTCTCGAGGTTCCAAGCAAGTTGAGGCGATATCAAAAGGTGACATGAAAACCTACTGATTGGTTGAGAGAATAGTCACTAATCACTGCGTAATGATTGTTAGCGACAAACTCGCCACTTTTAAATAGTTTAGCCAGCTGTGTTTTTTTTTTTGCTGCCTCCACCTTTTGAAGTTAAATTTGTCTTTTGGCTGTTGAAGCAGCCACATGCAGCGAATCAAAAACACATCTTCTGTGTGTGTTGCATTACATCACAGGAGTTTCCTGTGGCGTTGCTATGACGACCAGCCATGCTTGCCTCACACATGAGGCAGTAAAAAATCTGCAATGGAAAAAGTAAGATGTGGCACCGCAGTTGATATGTGCCATTAGTGGGCCCTCCTCCCATTAGGACCCTGTATACTCAGTCCCCTTTATGCCCTCAGTCCGTCGCCTCTGGACATGACGCCAAAGACTCAAGAGACTCACCGTCTCATTCAGTGAAACTATGGACGTGTTGGTTGAGTTTCTGCTGTTGTGTTCATCAGGCTCAATGGGACAATTTTTGTCACCACCTACTATCTGTCCCTGGATTGCTGTGCCCAGAACTGTGCCCAGCACCTCCACCATCATACCTGTGAGAATCACAGAAACGGAGCATCAGCAACAACACTCATGTAAAAAGCATTTGATCATTCAGGCAAACTGACGTACGATAAGCAGTGGCGGAGTCCCTCTCTTTCTGGTCGTTACTGATGAACATGGTGAGGGCTGAATATGGTACGTGGAAGCACTGCAAACATACACAAACACACAGTTAGGCAAGTGGACACAGCACTGGGACCAAGGGGAACAAGGTGCTAGGGAGTGTCCACATGACATACTAACCGTCTGCATTGATTGGAAGAGGCAGTAAAAGATCAAGTACCAGACAACCTTCCCTTGCTCAAAGGGAGGCACATACCAGAGGAGGAAGTAAGTCAGCACCGCAAAAGGAGTAGAGAAAAGGATCCTGTATACAGTATGATAAAGGAAAAGTTAACAATTTGTAGTTTTCAATAAGAAAAAGTGTGTTTCTAGATCAAGCAAGAATATTTGTATTCATGTGAGCTACTACAGTGGGGCTCACCATGCTTTCTGTACAGTTTGACTTGAAATAAAAAGTGTGCCAGGCCCGCTGTTTCCAACTGCTAAGGGAATGTTCCGCCAACTGTTACTGTTGCTTCGCCCCCCCCACCTGTTTCATTATTTCCTCCCTTGCGTTCACTTTTCTATTTGCTCCCTGCCGCTTTGTGAATAATCCTACTAATCCTGCCGTGTGTGTGTGTGTGTTTCCCCTGGTTGTGTTTTGGCCCAGTTACAGTGAAACAAATGTGTGTATGTAAGGGCTCAGTCTGGGTGTCAGGGCTACAGAAGGGGACACGAGGGTGGGCTGGATGAACGGTGAGGCCACTCTGGCCCCCCTCACTCTCAACCCACTCAGTGTCAACAGCCTTTCCTAAGCTTTGTATATCTTCCAGCTGACCTCAGTCAGAGAAGCTGGTGCCACTTCAGAAACTTGTTTTCAAAACAGACAACAACAGTCCAGCTAAAACACCCCATGAACATTGTTGAGCCCCTTACTGGCATCAACACACCAACAGGTTAAGTAGAGCTGAAACGATAAATAAATGATTGAATTAATCAATTAACACTAATCTGAGAAACTATTTTGACAACCTAATTGTGCTGGCTTTTAAACTGGTGGTTGAATAAAACAAGTAATTTTAAGACAACTCCTTGGGCTCCTGAAATTTGTAATTGTGAAAGTTTTACTGTAGATTTTTCACTAGTTTTGACATTTTATAGACCAAACAATTAGCTGAAAAGATAGCCGAAAGAATAATCAATAATGTAATGCTGTAGGATGACAGCAAATCTAACTAATAACTAAATCAATATTGAAGCCTCTCACTTTTGTTTTTGAGCGGCCATGCGAGAGTAATACGTGCTGACTCTCCCAGAGGGCCATATCACTGACCACAGAGATGTTTATTTATTGACCGTGACACTTCTGCATTCGCACATGGTCATATCAACCCCCCCACCCTCATTTCCCTTCTTGTGTGACACAGTGAGAAATAAGAAAGAAAGCACCTCCTGATTCCCTCTAATGTCTGAGTAAATCAGGTTAATGAGAGCTAACTTATCTGAAAATGGAGGCCAGGTTGACCTTGGGGCAAATACACTAAATCAATTTAATGTGTTTAATAGGCAGACAATGTCAAATATCCTATTCTAGTGCCATGTCACAATATCTGTATGTAAAACATTTTCAACACAGATAGGAAAAGCAAATGAGGACAGAAAAATGCATCCGTTTGTTCTTATCTAACGGCTGGTTGTTTCACTTCAATTTGATAAGCTACACAAGCCACAGAGGATCATGTACATGTTGCCTTTTTAACAATGACCTCCATTATTCCAACCAAGCATAACCCAAGGTAACCTCTCTCTCTCTCAAAACCCTCCCAAACATGTGGTAGGAAATCCATCACACACTCTCTCTCTCACTCACTCTCTCTCTCTCTGCTTTAATGTGACTAAATAAAAACTTTTTACAATTATTTTTCATGTCACCAGATTAACCAAAAGAACACACACACACGTGTTGGTAATACAATACACATTTGTGCCAATGGTTTCACACTATTTATAAAGGTAGTGAAGAACGCTTCTAGCAAGTAAACAGATGTACATGTTTAGCTTCAAGCTACTACACATCTGCATCTAGAAAAAACAGACAAATAAATGCTGATGCTTCAGCTGCTGATTGTGCGTTGAAAAGGTTACCTTTGTAGTTTTAGTATGCGTCATAAGGATGTCTGATGCACTCATTACATGCATTGTGTTTTATACAGACTACACGCTTGTTCTTTTACCACACATTATTCCTCATGTTGCCATGGTTACTGCCAACGGTTCATGAATTGGATTTTGTCAGTACGTTTGCCTCACAGTTTTTTTCCCCACTCAATATCCTGTCTAATGATTTTCAGAATTTCCTTACTATTGCCTAATATCCTCTTTGCTTTGTGAACCTGTCTTAATGTGCAGCTGTGAGATTCAGATACCTACCAGGGCATCATGCGGCCGATGCGGGTCCATCCACTCCGGCTCACCAGGAAACCCACTGCTGGGTCTGTGACAGCGTCCCAGGCCCGGCCCACAAACAGGATGATGGAGGCATGGAAGGGATCCAGCTAAAGGGAGAAATTGGAAAATAAGTGAGCCATAACACAAAAATAAAGAGTATACCAAATACAACCTTATATAAGCACGACTAGTGAAGGATTCAAAAGAGCCATGATACCAATGAGGTTTATGGAGACATTTTGAGGCTTTGGAACTGCAGCAGTGAAATGCTCAACTGTGTCATTTGTTTAAAAACAAAGTAGCATTCAGAGCCACTGTAATTGTCTCATCTCTTGAGCTGAATGGCCTTTATTTAAGTTCCTACTGTGTACAGTGGAAACATCTAATTTGCTAGTTGAGCATCAAAGCAAAGCAGTAGACGTCCAGGATAATGTGCTTGACGGCTAATGCAGGCTGAAGAATGTTAAACTGATACAAGGGCTAGCATGAGCCTTGTAGTTAATCAGTATGTGGAACTATGGGAAAATGCAAAGTTAAGGAAATTAATCTCTAAGTTGTACTCTGTAGAATTAGTAAATGGTTACAAAGAATATGGCATATAGAGGACATTTAATTTGCCACTTAAAGTATTCCTACAACTTTTTCTGTTATAGAAAATGTCACTTTTTTTAAGACAAAGATATATATGGAAGGGAAATTGTGTTTTCTAGTTCTGACAATGAGTGTGTATGTGTGAGATTTCAATGTGATGTATCTTGTCAATCACCTGAGCCACATCCAGCAGGTAGATCTGGAGGAAGAAGCCCAGAGCGCTGCCTGTGATCTGGTAGGGAGCCCCACCAATAGCATAGCACAATTTATTCCATACAGACAGATGGTTTCTTTGGTTATTTGGCTGGAAGACAAACAGAGGGGAGGACAGATGAGATATGGTATGCAATTAATTTGCCTTTACAACAGTTTGTGCATCTGACTGTAAGCATGGAAATGCTCAGAGGAGCTATATATATATATATTCAGGTAAAGTAATGTGGGCAGCGTTGTGCTTGGTGATCATTATCTTCTCCTTTCTTCTGTGCTCTGGAATTTAATTAAATCCCTGTTTTCTGCTTCAACTACATCCCTCTGTCCAAAACTCTTGGCATAATTGATGCCCGTGATAAACAACCATGAAAGAATGATCAGATTGGCTAACTTCCCTCACCCCACCATCCAGAATGCCAGATTAGAGACAAATCCCTGATGTAGTCAAACAAGAGAATGAAACTATGAGGTTACTGTAGATCACACACACTCTCACTACAACTCCTGCGCTGCCATTGGCTCTAGAAATAGGATGTTGTGAGGTAGTGTTCCATTTCATGCTGAGTAGTCAGCATCAGCAGACAGCTTATGGTCTTATCACATCCTGCAGCCACAGCCAATCACCTGTTAACAGTCCGGTGATGTCAGCAAGGGGGTCCCTACACCCCGATTCAGATCCGCCGGACACGAAAGTAGCATGACCTCTTGTTAATCTGACTATTTTCATGATTACATGATTAAACATTTAGTCTACAAAAAAAACATGTGGAACTATATAACATATAGGCCTGTATATTAAAATATGTCAAAAGTATATTTGAATTCAATTCTTAAGAAGCAGACATGACATTTAAAACTACAGTAGTTTTGCCAAGCTTAGATTGTACACGTCCTTCAATCTCATATTGCTTTTAAAAGGGATCACAACACAGACATGATGTGGTTGTGGAAGGTATTTTAGGCCGTAGATGCTGTTACACTTTTCCATATGAAATACCAACACTTGGAAATTCTGGGCACCATTAGACAGATGCCAATTTTACTAATTAAATACAGATAGGCCTACAAGTGTCTTTAGAAGCACTCAGTGAGGTTGGTACAAATGCCATTGCTGAACACACTTCATTTTAGACTCAACCATTGACTGTTAAAATAAAGGAATCACGCAGCTCTCTGCTACACATCTGTCATCACTGATGCTGCTATTTTTTACTCGGACTGTACAATTTAAATCAAATGTGAAATATAGCAAGTTCAAGTAAGATGTGGTTTCTATAAAACCGGTATGCCAGTCTTACAAGCAGCTGCCCGTGGACAGATGGACAAACCGGGTGAAATTCAAAAACCCTGGAAAAGGGGAGCGTTTGACGCGCCGAAAGGAAGTAACGACCGCAATTTATCAGACGTTGCATTCAATTTAGGCGCCTTTGCGCACCTCAATAAATGGGGACAAAACCTTTTTAATAAGTCTCTAAATCAAATATATAAATCTTTGCTCTTACCTTTACTGTCTTGATCTCTGTATTTATAGGTTTGATTGACAATAAACTCGCTGCGTACTGCTCGGCGCCCTCTCCTCGTGCCATTGTGCTCTCAAGACGATTTTTTTTTAGATGTTGAAATACTTGTCAGTGTCAAAAGAAAAAAGCCGCTTCACAGTTTCATACTGTCTCGCTCAGAGCTTTGAGTCAAGTCTCTCGTGTCGTGCTGCCCTGTCCTTCCGCTCATTCATTCTACTCATTCTACTACGCCGGCTACGTCATTTAGCGATGACGTTCCCATCGCCTGTTCCGTGGCTAATGCTGCGTTTAAATGCTGAAGGAAATCAGGAGACTTACAGATAGGTAATGAGAAAATGCACTTTAAACCTACATTAAAAGTTACTCTTGCCAAACATTTTATGAGATGAATCATCACTAATCACCCAAGGATACATTTGCTCCATCTTTAACTGGGGCTGATTCAACAAAATTAAATTGTATGTACAATGGTTGTTTGTTTGATCTCACAGTTAGCCATTAAACGCGTCAACAAACAACAAAGCAATGTCAAACT
This sequence comes from Percina caprodes, assembly GCA_013375575.1. NCBI lineage: Eukaryota > Metazoa > Chordata > Actinopteri > Perciformes > Percidae > Percina > Percina caprodes. The sequence goes on from JABXJD010001273.1 coordinate 46,693, forward strand.
TTATTTAAAAAAGTTAAATATATATATTTTTTAAATAGATTCAGAACAATTGTTTTTTCTGTATGTGATATTTATTCTTTGATGCATGTTTTTTTAAGCAAGAAAATAAAAAGATATGCAAGAGTGCAAAAAGTATGCAGTGTAAACAATTCAAGTTCAACTTGTGCAGTAGGAAAGAAATGTTGAAATGTCAAACAGACAAACTGACAGATGACATCCAGTGACTCGCAAAGTTGAATCCCTATGTACTCGAAATATAATCTCTCTCTCACACACACACACACACACACACACACACACACACACACACACACACACACACACACACACACACACGTGCAGCTAAGTGAAAGATGTTGACGCCTCTTATCGAAAGCAACAGCCACTTCAGCTTGGTTTCCAACTAAATGCTTTTATTTGGGGGTCTCCATCCACTTTTTTTGCTACAGTATGGGATAAGCATACCATTTACCTCTATCCAGGTAATGGCCACTACTGGACAAAAATATATGAGTGCTAATAAGCTTTATTTGGCCATCACACAACGAGGATGATTTATCATCGATATGACTTCTAGAGGGTGTTATTGCTGTCTTAGCCCTCTCTGCTAATGTTAATCAATGGCACCATTAGAGCCAGAGGGGTGCTAGTTACTTTACTAGGTCACTGAGCCTTTCACACAACACATGCACAGTTTCCCAATACATACTAACCTAATATTTACTGTAATCATGCATTAAGCATAACCCAAGGGAATAACAATTGTTAAAAGGGCCATAAAATACCAGAAATGTCAGAAGTCATCAGTAAACGTATAAAGACTGGACCATATGGTGACAAAGTCCTCTCTTGCTAATATAATTTCAGTATTTTGATAGAGAGAGAGATAGAGAGAGAGGCAGATTGAATCTATTCTCGGCAGTTGTATGTGTGAACTGGGTCCTCTCTGAAACCAAATACCACCAGTTTGCTTTCACTTTTACCTCTGTGGTGCTAAAACAAGTTTGCAGGTGGCATTACAGCATCTGATACAATATCAGTTTTTTCTCTAGTAAGTAGGTTAATTAGAAATTTATTTTTAAACAATCCCATGGCTATTTACTGTAATATTTTATTTGCCTACTTCCTCTTTTCCTTTAAATCATTGTTCCTCTGGTTTCCCCAATCTACATATACACAAACACACCCTTTTCTCTATTTACACACAAACATCAAACAGAACAGATAAGAAAAAGCAGCTAAGTGTGTGTGTGTGTGTGTCTCAAAATGAAGCATAGGGGAAAAACAAAGTTGTGGGGGAATCGAGACGAAGTATGACTCATGGTTCATGAGTTTACATAAGAAATAAAGTTAAAAACTGTTGACCATCTCAGTCGCTATCAGACTGGATTGATGCCAGACAGGCATCATTTTCTAAAGACACTAAAACATCTCTAACAAAGTCTTTTTCTATGCTAGTTTGTAGCTTTTTTGAAGACACTGCATGTCTTCTTTTATTACTCTCTGGTTTTCCCCTGGTTGTGTATTGACCCAGTTACAGTGAAACAAAAAGCTAAGGGGGACCTACTTGGTCTTGTGACATACACTAACCAAAAATATCTTGATCCTGCAGATTTGTTCCCAGCAAGGGTGGGAAAATATCAAACCTTTACACTTACTGTAAATGACTAACTGAGCACCAAGGGTGAATACTTTTACTTACTTTTTAACCAAAGCTTTTGTTTTGATTAAAGTGTAAAAATTACAATACCGATAGGCTCCAAGTAAGTCCCAGACATCTGGCTTTACTTCATTTAATTGTACAATTAAAATCTAATTAGAGCTCTGATGCCTTTCATCATATTTACAGCTAAATCATATCGCACACAAAAACGTCTCCATATTTTTAATGGAGATTGAACATCTCCATTTTACTAAATTGGAATTGGATTTTTTTTTTTAAATGACTAAACTCTCATTATGTTCTATGACAACACGTTTCTTTTAAAATAAGAAATAACTCAATTGTTCTCTTACACAGGAGCAGATGACTTCATAAGTCACAGCCACAGCCTTACTTGGTCTGATATGGGTTATGGTGGCTAATATTAGCTAATGTTAAATGTACATTTTAGGTAGGTATTAGTGACATTATTGAGTCTACTTTTTCTCTACTTGTGCATTTGTTATTATCCTGTTATTGTCTTTTGACCACAGTGGCCTTTATTCAGCAAACGTTAGGCTTTAAATATAACAGTAACAAAACAAAGTGTTTGGGAAAACATCCATCACTTATCACTCATGCAGACTTGTTACTGTATTGATTTGTGGATTCAAAGGTTCAATATGTCACAAATTGCTAAAAAGAAATCTACAGAATACGAATTTAAAGATAAAGAAGTAACCTATAAATTATTGTATTTACAGTATATATACAGTATATGTATGTATATTGGCTGGTGTGTAGGTGGACTTAAATAACACAATGTACAAATGTTCCACAAGCTAAAGTCCTGTATTAGAAATGTGACTTAATCAAAATTAAAGGAGGTGGTTAGGATCTGTTATGGTTCTCTCAGCCTTATTCTTGCAGCGCAGGGTGTAAATATCCATTAAGCAGCGTTAGGCAGTGCCTAGTGTATGTTCATTGGATCAAATACATAAAAAACACAGTGTGTGTGTGTTAAAAAAGTTTTAATCTTTTTGCTTAAGAACGATTGGAGTCCAAAGCCTATTCATCCAAACAGGAAGGACAATTATCTTCTTTGAGAGCCAGAGGCAGTGTTGTGGCCACTGGGCAAAGGATCCGACTGGGAGGTTTTAGCATCACTGAGCACGCTCATAATATCTTTATAATATCATCTCATCTCATTTGTATGTAAACTCTTAATCTGCAAATAAGTAGTAAGCTAACTTTAGCTGACAGATAAATGAAGTTGAGTGAAAGTAATGTAGAGCTTGTCAGTACCACAAAATTCTTGAGTAGCCCACTTGAGTAAATGTACTTTCCTTTTCTTTTTGAGGCTTTTGGTAATTTTACAGTTTAACATTTACACCAGGGCGCCATCTACTGGACTGGATGTAACATTTTGTTAGACTGTAATTGGAATAGCTGATTAGACACAAATCTCAATCATGATGCACATTCACGTTTCTTAAAAACAAACATTTAAACATATCAAACAGTAGTAACAGTGCACAATACTGAAGGCTTATCTTGATCGCAGAGTTTTTAGTTATAGGGATTTCCAGGACGTGGATGCTATACCTCTTAAAAATCTGATCCATTTGGAAATGGTGGTGGAGCCCATTGCAACAGTTCTCCCAAATATAATGGATATGAGAATCTGTAATTCTGTCTATTATATTGTCAGTATTGGCAGTCTGCAGAAGTCTGTCAATCTTTGTGCATTTTTTTTTTAGAGTCTGGTATATCATGATCAATACTTGAATGTTATCTTTCGCCCTGTCTTGTTACATTGGCATTGTGAGTCAGGCTGGTCCAGTAGCTGAATGTACATTTAGTACTGCGAAGTATAATTCTAGGATACTTGTACCTTGAGTATTTACTTGAATATTTCCATTTTATTCTACTTCATATGCCTACTTCTATTTTCCTTCATTTAAAGGGAAATATTGTCCTTTTAACTCAACTACAATTGACATAGTTACTTAATGGGTGGCAGCAGCTCAGTCCGTAGGGAGTTGGGTTGGGAACCGGAGGGTCTCAGGTTCAAGTCCACATATGGACCAATAAAATACACAGTGTGGATTGGTGGCTGGAAAAATGCCACTTCACCTCCTGGGCACTGCCAGGTGCTCTTGAGCAAGGCACTGTACCCCCACCCGCTCAGGGTGCTGGTTCAGCTGGCAGCCCACTCACTCTGACATCTCTCCTTTAGTGCATGTATAGGGCCTGAGCATGTATGTGTATTTCAGGCCTGTGTATGCAGAGTGTAAATTGTAATTTCCCCACTGGGGACTAATAAACAAATTAAATCTTAATTTACTGATTAAGATTTCACATAAAGAAACTCGTGGTCATCAATAAACATAAAATATGATGCAATATGATTCAACAGTCTACCGTACATGTAGCCTGTCGTATGTAAAATGATCCCCACCCTGACCTGATACAACATGTAAATGCCATTTCCACTACAATCCTAATGATCAAGATCAGCAATGATAATACAATAACATTCACAGGGGCCACTTTTCTGAAATTTGACTTTTGCTGAAAATACTTTTGTACCATTCCCTATTCGAATGCAAGACTTTTAACTTTCTTTAATTCCGGTTTTACTAAAGTAAAGAATCAAGACACTTCCTCTACCACTGGGCTATTTAACAGTATGTGAGTAAAGAGATCTGTTCCTAAATAAGTCATTTATACATTGCAAACACCAGGTGGCAGCCTTACATAGTCCACAGTGCTGCAGTGAGGCCTCGGTTGCATTCAAGAATGTGACTCTGCAACTGCTAAAATCATGTCAGTATTTCACGGAATGTACTCACTACATTTTAACATGTGTTAAGAATGACAATAACACGTCATTTGTGTAGCCATATGAAGTAAACATGATCAGCAAACGTAGTAGTGTAAGAAACTTTATTTATGGCATGAGCATTTCTATTATTTATCATGAACTCAGAGGTCTAGTTGCCATGTGAATATCAACATCATATGTAATGTAATGCCTAAGAAAGGTCAGGAACTTAGACTGTTATAATATTTAAATATTTTTTTCTGTAATGCAGGATTTTGCTGAGGAGGAAATGAAACGACAAGTGAGATATAGATCTTTGCTTTGTGAAATGCTGTTAGCAGGTAAAGCTGGCACCCTGCTGATCACACTCTCGTGGTATTTTAGGAAGAGGGGTGTGAGAATATGGTGTGTTACTCCCCTGGGGAGCAATTCTACTTGTGTGAATTATTCACGTTGTCTTTCTCATCTGCATGGCTTTTCACTGAGCTCTGGGTGACTAGTTCCAGTTTTACAGATTGTGTTTATTTTTTAGATGAGGGAAGAAGGTCAGGGTTAGAGGGTCCCTGTGTCACAGAGGTCATGGGGAAAAGGAGGACGCCCCCTTAGATAGCACATGGGGACAATTCCACACACAATCCCCAATAAACCATCCAAATTCCTACACTGCATTGTATCTGGTACTCTTCAGGCGGCTGAGTGGGTGTTGCAGACATGAGGACGATGCAAGGTTTATCCCGACCCCCGTCCCCCACTTTTACCATCCTCACACATATGCTACTATAACAATAAAGGACAAAAGTGGGTACTTGAAGTTAAGCTGGGAGATGACTTGGGGAGCAGGCTATTGTTGGTGTTAAGCATTGTTACCCCAACAGTGTCCCTACTGAGGAAAAGAGCTCCAAGTTTTAATGATGGAACAGAAGAGAGGAGAGGGAGGAAAAGGGGGGCCTCATCTGAATATTATGGCACCCATTTTTTTTCATTCTTTTCTTTGGCAGGGATGAAATACTCCCAACATAGCAGCTTGAGGGTTGGTGCGCTGTGTAATTATAGTATGTGAAGTTATAGGATGGGTGTGTGGGTGAAACATCTCCAAAATCACATTGGTGAAGTTTAAAGTTAGCTAGAATATCTCTCTTTTTGAACTTATTTTAGATTTAGAAATCTATCCAATTTATCTTGATATAAATGATATGCACACATTAGCATTTTTTCTTTTTTCATTTATTTAACCAAGTAAAAATCTCACTACAATTAAAATGTCTTTTTCAAGAGAGACCTAGTCAAGAAGGCAACATTAAAAAAAATAAAAAATTACAACATTAAATACAAACGGCATGAACAGGCTTAGACAACTTCCCCAGGTTACAAAAGAATGTAGACTATGTCCAGTTAAGACGAATAACGTTTCCAAAAATCTAAACTAATTTAAAGAAAAAAAGAACTTAGAATCAAACATTTGCACTCGCTCCATAATTGTTAATGGAGCAGAAAATTAATTTTATAAGAAAAATATGGGTTTACCTGGCCATTGGTAGGTCAAAATCACTGTTATACAAGTAAGTCTCAAGTCAAGTCTTGAGTCAAGACTGGTAAGTCCTAAATCAAGTCCAAGTGCTTAACTTTGTGTTTCAATTGAAATTGAAAAGTTAAGGAAATAAAAGTGTAATTATTTTGTAAATTCATGGCAACTAGTCAGACTTTATCTGCTAAAAGAGATCTTGCAATAAGATCAAAACCTATGGACTGTTTTGTCAACTGCTGTTTCCAAGCTCATAAAAAACTAAATCATCAAAACATAGACAAGAAGGCCTGAAAATTTTCACAAAAATGGAAATTCAAACACCTGCAATATCATGGCAAGTAGGTAAACTGCTCAGGAAAAAAGTGTGATATGATCAAACAGCTACTCAACGGGGAGACAGATTTGACAAATTTGGTTGGTTGAGTGCCAAACAAGTCATTTTGTGTGTCTGTTAGTGTAAATGCACCTTTCACTCCTGGTTGTGCAACATGATTGACTTAAAGTATATTTGTTTTCACACAAATGGAGGTCTGATTCCCCTACACATTTAAAAAAACAAAACATTTTTGTTCTTGTTTTTTCGGCCTTGGGCAGGATATTAAGTAATTCTAAGTCAACCACCAGATTTGTGACCCGACTCTCTCGTGTGTGTCTGCTACGATATTGATTGATACTGCCTTTAGTTAACTTTAACCACGCAACACACATGAAGAGGCCCCACAACCAGGGGAATGACCTCAAGCCTGTCACTGACAACAGATTCCAATCACTAATCAGTGTCATGAACTTAGCTTGAAAATGACCAGGGATTCTGTTTTTTTTTTCTTTGTCCACTGAGATGCTTAATCAAGGAGAAGGCGTGCCCAACGGATCAATATGTTAGACAGAAGGAGGTCTAGGGTGGTGTATGATTTTGACCTGGTGGTGTCTGCTCATGAGACGTTAAAGAACTTTGACCTTCTGCTCGCCAGTGATGATAAAGCGCTTGTTCACGCCAGCAAATAAATAGACAAATCATGTGTCTACTTAATACTAAACTTATTTAATGTTATAGGTCATTGAGTGCATATGGATTTTACAAGGGTGGGTGGTGTTTTCTTTCTCTGGCAGAGGTGTTATTGTGGCCTGTAAACAAGAATTTAAGACCCAATAGAGTAGTGTTTGTTTGAGGCATTAGCTTAGTTGCTTTTTTAAACTGTACAGAAGATAATTTACTTCACCACCACCTGCAGACAGCTGAGTGGCCACTGTTTGCGTACTTGTGCTCTTTTGTGTTAAAATGCAGGTCATTCAAAGATGCACTCCACCCTTTCACATTAAAAATCTTTTGTAGCTTACAATCAAATACACATAGATACTGAATATGGAAATGAGGAGAACTATCTGCATTGAATTCCTATCTATTGTAATACAAATTAGATTCATACTATAAATCTACAACTTTTTACTCTAATGCAACTTCAAGAAACTCTCTAAAGCTGGTTTGTCTTCCTTTCCAAATATGTGCCTGCAGTTGGTTATTATCACTAATAATTTACACATTAAAAAAGAGCTGTTGGAGAGTATGGGATTGGATGGATTCTAAGGTCTGATAATTTTAACAGGATTAAGGAAAAGATCATCTTAAAACTAATGTTAGGCCTCAAGGTTGAGACATGTTAGCTTTCCCTATCCTGATGAGCGTTTCGTAGTCATGAGAGATAAGCAGAGGTGGTCTTTATAATAATAATAATAGTAATAATAATAATAATGTATCCTTTATTAGTTCCACAAGGTGAAATTACAATTTACACTCTGTTGTCATTACACACCACACACAGGCCAGAATTACACACACATGCTCAGTACCTATACATGCACTAATGGAGAGATGTTACAGTGCTTTGTTGCTTGCTAGTTTCTCCATGTTTTGCTCTCAGATGTTTACATCTGAAAACCTTGGTCAGCCAGGCCAGCAGAGTCGGCAGGAAGTTAGCAATAGGCCGAGGGGGCAGGAGACTGGAAAGTTGATTTCCCAAATTCTGATGAGCAACTCACATGCCATCACCATCCAACATCAACCACATAAAACTTTGTAGAGTATCTCCAAAGCATTATGCTGTTACAGTAAAATATTAATTCAGTATCATGTTTTATTCATGCTGGGATGCAGTGGAGCAGTAGGAGATGGATCCTTATTTTGGATAACATAAGCAATACAAATACTCATTCGGCAGAAAAATGGCCCAGGACAATATTTTATTATTTTACTTTGGTCATTATTTTTTCAATAATTGACAAAGACAAACAGAAAATCCTCACATTTGGGAAGCTGAAGAAAGAACATATTGGAGGTTTTTGATTGAAAAGTGACTTATAGTTATGACTATGACTATATGTGACTTTGTATTCGGTTAATATACAAATTATCTCGGCTCTATATCTTGTTATTGCATCATTATCAGTGATGCAGTAATGGGACAGAGCTCTTTGACTGCTGAAGCAGGTCAAAGTGGTACTGAATGTTACTTTATATACCGCTGAGTAATTGAATTTATAACGATGCATCATATTTAGTTAATTGATATTAAGTTGATCCTTGACTGTAAATTCATAGAATTTAAAGCGACTATCAAAGTTGTCAAACTAAATGCAGTGAAGTAAAAAGTTCAATATTTTTCCCTTAAATAGTAGTTAAAAGTATTAGATTAGATTAGTATAGATAATACTTGATTGATCCCACAATGGGGAAATTTCCTTATAAACCATATAATAGTCAAGTAAAGGAGGCACTTGGATGGAAATGGAATTCTCTCAGCTGAAAAAATCCTTTTTCCCCCTCTACTTGATTAATACTATTGAATTTAGTTTTTATTCCTAACTTGTATATTTTAAATATTTTTTCTTCTATTTCATCCTATTTATTATTTAATGTATATTGTATCCTATTATTTAATGTACATTGTGTATGTGTGCTGTGTGTCTGATATGGAATCAATTAAAATCTATCTATCTATCTATCTATCTATCTATCTATCTATCTATCTATCTATCTATCTATCTATCTATCTATCTATCTATCTATCTATCTAGAGCCGATGATTAAATATGTCAGTTATTGTGACCATAATTGGTGTTGTAGACGGGGCGGGGCTGAGCGCCTCCCCCCCGCCTCTGATGGAAGTGAAGGGGCTTACCCGGATCTACCGCTGCAGATATTTCTAAGGCTCCTCCCTGCACTTTTTTATAACAGGATATCTCACTGGCGCGAAAAAACGCACATTGTGGGGCGGAACTTGTGCCTGTTGTTTGAGCCCCGGCTTTTTTTCTAGTTAAACTAAAACAAAGTAGACCTAAAGACTGCGTCGGAAAAGCGCATCTTTGTATTCGGCTAAAACTCGGTCAGCTTGTATTCGTTGATCCCCGTGAACCGTCCACTCTTGGCTCTGTGGTTGCTGAGGGATTTCCAATGCCCTGAATTGTGCGGTGGGATTTTTTTTTTTTCGGAGAGCCGGTGAGTACTTTTATTCTAGTGTGTTTCCAATGAGGGAATAGAGGGCTGTCTGTGAGTGTTAACTCGCGCTGGGACAGTGAAGCAGTCCACTTTCTTTCCTTCGCCAGTTACATGACTCCTCTGTGGAACAAAGCGTTGCCTACATTTGAGGAAATGCAGCCACGCATGTTACTTTTACGCAGAGTCTGTAGTTCTCTCGTGTCGTCTCTGTACATTAAAACTTGTATCATAGCTGACGCCTATATACATGTTTATGTATAGGCCCATACATATCTAGATTATCTAATAACCTTGTGTGCCTGGACAGTTTGTCCATCCCTGCAAAGAGAGCATCTGCAAGATGCAATCAATTATTTATGTGGTCCCATTTGTAGAAAGTAGGTTGTTGGAGGGATGTGATATCCTAATGGCCCATTAGATGGACACTTGAAATGTGATCATACATCTGATGGGAACTACTTTCAGAAGATCATTGCTAATCACTGTTATATCCCCCCCAGGTTGTGCAGGACGTTGTTCAGAGGCCACTGGTGTCCTTTGATCATTTCTGGGAATAAACTCTAGCGGATTTTATTAACTGGGAACATGGAGTTCGACTGCTACCAGCACTATTTTTTCGACGATTTCGACAGAGAGGAGGATTTTTACAAGTCGACCGCACCGAGCGAGGATATATGGAAAAAGTTCGAGCTGCTGCCCACCCCTCCCATGTCTCCCACCCGGACTCTGAGCGGTGGTGCTCTGCACCTCTCACCGGGAGACAAACTCAGCTGGCTGTCCAAAGTCCTGGGTCAGGACGAGGAGTGCGAGGGTCAGATAATTCCAAATACGGAGCTCCTCGGCAACCTCAGCTCCATCATTATCCAGGACTGCATGTGGAGTAGTTTCTCTGCCAGCAAGCAGCTGGAGAAGGTTAACGGGAGAGTGTCAGCTGCGGCACAGACAAGTGTCTCTCCGATGGCCCAGATCTCCGTGAAACCGAGCAAGGCGCAGTGCGTCTTTCCCGGTGGACCGATCGCTGCTTCGGCGACTGACTGCGTCGACCCCGCGGCTGTTCTCACCTTCCCATCAAGCAGCTGCAGGAAGTCGGTGTCGTCTGGCTCCGAGTCTCGCTCTGATTCCTCTGGTAAGCAAGCAGTCATGCTCTATTTTGCCCCACCCTGTCCCAGTCTCAGGATTATATTGCCCTCTAACAATGCGTAATTTGGAAAGCTGGGCTGCTGTTGCATAACTGTGGTCTGTGATGCAGAGGGGTTATCAAGTACAACATAGTCACCATAGAGCTGGATTTTTTTTTTTTTACCTTCACTTTTACAATGCGCCACATTGCTTAGGATATACCCGTGCAATATTTTTAAAACCGCGCCCCCTTCACTTTTACTTGAATTTCCCTCTTTCAATATCTTCCACTGGCTCTGCATTACAACCAGAGTGCGGTAGAGGGGCGGGGTGGCCGAGAAGACTACCGATGATTTATTACTACTACACACACACAGCGACAGACCGTGAGAGTTAGCCTACTCTTTCACATTTCCCAAATTGGGGAGTGCCCCACTGGCAGCAGATCTCCTCATTTAAATAGTCGATGAGTGCTCGAAGACAAAAAGTCTGAATTCCTGCGAGCTTTAGCACGGAGAGCACTGCTGTTAACAGCTCCTGTTCTGCTTCCTCAGATGAAAGTAGTGATTTGCATCATTGGCAATGGAATGCACTTCCTTAAAGTCAGTTTAGTTAAAATTTGATTCAGTTTGCCTCCGCTCTTGCAGGAATGTTAAGTACTTTTGTAAAATGACAGCATTGAAATATCATGCTTTTAAAAACATTGTTTTGTTATGTGTATTGATGAGTTGTTCCTATGTGATCACAGATGATGAAGAGGAAATTGATGTGGTCACCGTTGAGAGCAAGCAGAAGCGGGTGCGGCTGGTAAATGTCAGAAAACCAGTGACCATCACGGTGCGGGCTGACCCATGCCCCAAACGCTTCCATATGTCTGTCCACCGACAGCAGCACAACTATGCCGCCCGCTCCCCAGACAGCGAGCCAGAACCTGAGGATGAAGATGATGAGGAAGAAGAAGAAGAGGAGGAGGAAGAAGAGGTAGAAGAGCCTCAAAGCAAGCGTACCTGCACAGCATCCATTCAGCAGCCGGGCTCTTCGTCTGGTGTCTCCCAGCCTGGTTCCCCTTCAGAGAGTCCTCAAAACTCGGACGCAGAGGACACTGACCGCAGGCGGAACCACAACTTCCTTGAGAGGAAAAGGCGGAACGATCTCCGGTCCCGTTTCCTGGCCCTGCGGGATCAAGTCCCTGGTCTTGAGTCGGCCAAGACTCCGAAGGTGGCCATCCTGACCCACGCGACAGAGTACCTAGCAGACCTGCACACCAGGGAGAAAAGGCAGCTCCAGGAGAAGAAACGCCTCAAAACCCGACAACAGCAGCTTCTCCGCAGATTATCTGAACTGAAGCGCTCCTGAGACACAAACTAAGTGTGCTTTTGAAATAAACTGCCCCGTTATTCACTGGCATGAACTTTGCTCTAAAGTTACCTGTCCCTTTTGGAAAGCTACAATCTTTTATATAACATGCTTTATGTAAATAGCTGTGCATTTTGTTTTGGAATACATTCATATTGCTGTGGGCTTCCTATGCATTGACTGTGCTGGCCAATGAACCTGATATGGAGAGGCAGATCAGTAAGTGTGCTGTGTTTTATTTTTAGTACTGAACAGGGGGCAATGGAATTGATTTTATAGATATGACCAAGATATTTCCTGGTATGCTGTGTTGGGAAACAATAACTTTGATAGTTGATCAGTGTGATAACACTTTGCAGTGTGTCAGCAGTATGATAACACTGAAACACATGTGGAGTGTGAATGCCTTTCTGTGTCCATATAAGAGAATGAGCCAGTTCCTGGTTTGTTTGGTTTAGCTGACTAAACCAAGTGTTTTGATGTACAAATTTTTCTGTAAATAATATCTTATCCTTCCTGATAAAGGAGACCAAATCAGAGTTGTCAACAGGCTTTGCTCCTCTTTATGATGTGCAACCAGGCATCGAGGATCCTCTATTTTGTTAAGAAAATGTGAAAAATGGGCAAAAAAACGAATAAGTAGCACTGCTGTACTTTATATTCACACGTCACTTTGTGATTTCAATGCTTCTCTTGATTTTGTTTAATTTTTAAAGCATGCTAACATCAACAGCATTTAACAACATTAAATTTTTATACCATTTTTGCATACAAACCTGAAGTCTTTGTTTGGTTTTTTATTAAAATGTTGCGCAATGCTATGCACTGCTAAGACACAAGTTACTGTATTCCTCTGTTAAAGCAAAACCCCTGGTACTTGCAGATAAGTAATTTTAATCTTCTCGTTTATGAGAAAATTACTTATGTGTAAGTTGCAGAGTTGTTGTGTTCTTTCTTTGTCACTGCCGTACAGCCGATACAATGTGCAGGCAACTTTCCATTGTAACTCTTTGTCCATATTCTTCTGTAAAATGAATATCCAGAAACATTTTGACTTTGCCATCAAATTAGTTCTGTACACCTCAATTTTTTTTTCTTTTATCACAGCTTCTATTAGTTTCTGTGGCAATCTCAAGAAACCCTGCACCAAAGTGAAACAATTTAAAGGTTTGATGCAGCAGCAACAAATAACAGATTCATCCTGTGCTTCACACTGTGTTGGTAAGATCCACCACATGCTGCTGTGGTATTTCATTTTCAGAAACAAAACCTACTATCAAAACAGAAAGCTGTAAATAAGGGCAGATTTAAAAAAAAAAAAAAAACTATTTGTTTTCTTCCCCTATGTCACCTTGTGCAATCGAAGGAGCATGCCTTGTGCAGCAGCTGCTGGTCTACAGAAGGTTACACAGGGCCTATCCTTGAGATTTGCCCTTGTGTGTGTGTGATACCTTTTATGGATCCTCCCCTCTGCAGTGGCTGCTGCATGCTCTGCACCTAATATGCTCTGAACTAGGTTACACTCGCACACACGTACAATTGGTATCTTTAGAACAGTCTCCAATGGTTTGGAGACAGGTTGTGTGGACTGCTACTTGGATCCAGTGCAGCTATTCACGTAGTTTTGCAGTTGGAGAGCTGCACTGCTTCACAAATGTCTGTGGTATGGCCTGTAAATGGATAAAGGTGAAAGTCTCTCAATAATTTCTACATCAGTGCATGGTCATGCAGGGTTGTAATTCTTAGAATTCCCCATGGGGCCAGCAGAAACTATGCACTATAGCTTTAATGGAGGAAAAAAATGAGTATCCTCACACCCAATTACCAAAACTGTATTGGACTGAAAAAAGTTTTGATTGTAACAGGCCGTTAATGGGAGAAATTTGAGCAGGACAACAAACTCCTATCTGTTGTGTTTGTGGAATTCATTTTGTATAAATACAACAAAGACATAGTAACTTCTTGCATAAAATGAGTTTTTGTGCGATGCTGCTGCCCCATCGATGACCGGAACGACGAGTCTCTGCAAGCCTGAATGATTAAGTTTGATGGCCTGTCATATGTTTAATAAACTCAAAGCAACCATTTTGTTCAAGTAAAGCCTGACAGACGAGCCAGGCACACCCTGAACTCCAACCGTCTCACACCTCACATGCCTTTGTTATGGCTGGGACCACTTGGTGTTTTACCTGTTTGTGTTCACTCTCTGGGCCCTGTTGTCAGCCCTGAGGGCACCTTATTCTGGCACAGCTTATTCTGGCTTTGTTTCCTTTACAAAACCAGTATTTGGTCTCAGGAGGGTGAGAATGAGAATATTGCAGATTATTGGGGCAAAATCTCCATATTGTCATCTCGTTTTCAAAATGCATAACATACAAACTGTAATTGTAGTTGCAGTTTTTAACATCAGCTGCAGTGTACGTATATTGACAATACGCACTCAGTGATTATGGCACTCTTAAAACAGGGTTTTCCCCGAAGCAAATAATGAAGTAAGAGGATCTCTAATTCCTGTGGGATACTCTGCTCTGTTCTGACGGTTATCTTGCAAGACCAGTTTTCTGATCTCAAGTTCATGCAACGCCCACACTGAACCGCGATTTCTGAAGTGCACATGTAATCACTTTCACACACATGCTCATACTGTTTCCTTTGAGAGCATATGTGTTTTATTCTCTCATGTCTGCAGGCTACAGCTGCAACCTGTTGCTGTGCTCTTTACTAAATATCAGGCATACGTCAGAGGAGATCTGTTAATATTATTGCAGTGTCATAGAGGTCCAAATATTCCCAGGGAAATAGAATGTGACAGCTTTCCTGGTGGTAGGACAAAAGTGTGTGAGTGTGTGTGATGTGTCTGATCAGGGTGGGGCTGTGGAGAATTGATGATTGATGAGTAAAGATCAGTCTCTCTCTGATAAATACATCCTCCTCTCACACACACACCAACACACACACAAACGCACACACTTGTATTAATAAAGCAATCTCATTAATCTTCCCTTAGGGTGGTAAGCATTCAGTATGTGCTTCACATGTGTTACCTTTGGCACCAAATTGCATCACCTCACAACAATTGCTCAGCTTTGTAAACATTGCAAAGCACATGAGCATGTCTTATCTTTGGCAAGTCTTACCTGACGAGAAATACCTGTTATACTAATCGCTCCTAAATTTATTGCTGATAAACAACGATCCAGGTCAAACAAGTGTGATTCAGCAGTTTGAAAAGATGAGCATGATTATGGAAACTTACCTTAACAAGCTTTTAATTGAGCAACATATGCAGTACATACAGGTGCCTGAAAGTGTTACAAACCCCTAGCTAGTCACTGTGATACATCTCTTACCTTTGCACTTTAACAAAACACACAGGCACATGAGCAATATTTCCACCATGTTAACTGGTTGGGTTCTGACCGGCCTGGTTTGTAAAGCATGTATACATTGCATGTTTACACAGTGGGGCAGAGGAGGAACCAGACAATGAGCATGCTGCACTAGTTTGTGATTCTAAGAGCATGGTTGAACTGGCTGCTTATCTCTGACCTACGTGTGGGTGAATAAAGGACATTTAAAATGGGTCTTTTCCTAGGATAACCTTATGACCTCCTGTGCGAGAATGAGCTGTGGTGGAATTGCTGAACGATTTTGGGCGGTTGCATGGTCGGTGAAAGTAGTAGTCAGCTGGACAGAAGAGAAGTTGACTTACTGTTACTCCTTTTCTTACTCAACACTCCACACACACCCTTCCTTTTATTCGATTCGAAGGAAGAAGGGGAAAACACATGCAGGAGGAGACACAGATACACACATCTTGCCTGTGAGGGCGTACACAAATGCTTGCAGGAAACCTTCCCTGGTCGCAGTCCTTCATCTCTCTGGCTACTGACCCAGCCTGTTTGTGTCACTGGAAGTCAGCCGAGGCTGTGGCGGCTACTGTCTGTCTGATTTTAATGAGGCTGAGAGCCTACCAATGAAAACCACATGTAAATGCTGGCAAGCAAGACATTACATTCTTTGAGTCTCTGTATTCATCTTTATCTCTGTCCTTCCTACTGTCTTCTTGTTTCCTATCTTTCTCTCTACGCCCCTTCCTCCCTCCTGACAGACCCCTTCCCTCAGACAGTCTGCTGGTCACCCCCTCCAGGTACTTATCGCCACCATTTGGTGATCTAGGTCAGTCTTCTGAGCTCAGTGTTTCTCTCTTTCTGTTGCTCACCCTCCCCATCCTAAGGCCAGAGTTACATAACAGTGATGATTCAGTTGGAACATGCTATAAATGTTCCTCTCTCTCTCTGGATACATCTGGCCCCAGCTGACTGGTGTCAAACCAGTGTTTTGCTTTAAACCTCAGCTGGGCAAATAAATTGGACTGCCTTAAAACCAAATAAACACACAAGGTGTCGGGAGTTCCTGTCCAGCACCTGTTGTGCAGCACAAAGCCATTTGTTGTGTGTGCGTGTGTGTGTTTTTTTAGTTAATGGCCATTTCGACAAGCACCTTCCTCACTCTCATCAGCTGACAGCTATCTTGTCTGGCGGCCTTCATTTTTGCCGATTTGACATGCTCAGTTGGAAGGCGGGCAATGCCAGCAGTCGGACTCAAATGACCAATCTGATTGGTGGAGTGCTGACCTGGAAATGATGAGCGGGATGAGCGTAACTAGAGTCTCTCAAAATCTGTTGAAAATATTTGAAACTGACCTTTGTCGATCTGAAATTAAGACAGATTCAGCAACTGCATGGCCTATTTGTCGCTTAATATATTTTCAGAAACACGTTTCGGTGAACTATTTTAGTAAAATATGAGATGGTAGATAACATTCTGAACAAGCCTCTGTGACAGTCTGGCTTTGAATTTCCGGAGAAACCAGACCCACATGACACGTTTGTCCAATCAGCTGCCGTCGGCATCCCTTTGGTCTGTTCCGAGGCACTTTCTTTGGCCAACTTGGGGAGGCAGTCATCCTTTTCTGCCAACAGTCAGCCGTCTGGTTAGTGTGTCACAGCCATAAAATAAATTCAGGAGGGTTTGCGTGGGTCTTGGCAGCAATGCCGTGTCAGCAGAGCAGGTCTTTCAACTCGCCTGTCTTATCTGGAGCTAATCCTAATCCTGTTAGTGTAAATGCCACTACCATCTGGGCCCAGACACACCACAGCGCTGATTATAATGAACCTATCAAAAGGTCTTCAAACCATCACACTGAATAAGCTGTCAGTGGCTTGCATTAAACTCTCTGACCTGGACCTCTGACACAATCACGCTGAGGATGGGTAGTCCAACAGCTGATGGGTAAACAAACAAATGAACAGCCAACACTGTACATTAGCTGATGTTAGTAAAGTAGGCAATTAGGATGGGAGACTAGAAAAAAAGCCACATAAATTGTGTGTTAAGAGTCTACAGACACACACACATGGGTAATCTGTATCTAAAGGGTCTTTGGCCACTGGAGGCATAAGAGGGAGTATTAACTGCTGTGATGTAACCATGGTGCTAGTTAATGGATAAGCAAAGGAGAGGGGGGGGGCTCAACAGTGACAACTGCTATGCTACCCTCACCCTGGCAACCCCCTAACCACCACCCCTCTCAACACACACACACACACACACACACACACACACACACACACACACACACACACACACACACACACACACACACACACACACACTGAATAGGTGAGAGAGGTTGAACTGGCTTGTGAGTAAGTCTCTAAAGCTGGCAGTATGCTTCCAGTGACTACTAATATGTTGATGTTGAGACTTATTTCTGTTCATATTGAGGATACAACATGAAGCCTGGTTATTTATAGATATAATACATGATTCATTACACATATATTTTAATTATCTGACTCTGTGCAGACATGTCTTTGTCTCCTGAACATCATTGTTTGTCATTTCAATAATGACTGAGTAACCTTGGCAGGTGAGGATAAACTTCTTGGGTGTCTGGATTCCTGGACTCTCTGTTGAGTTTGGCTTCTTCATCCTATCACCAATATTTGAAAAAGTGAAAATAAAACATGCTTAAAGCTGCTCTAAACTAATCTGAAATAGTTTTCATGCATACCAATTTGATCAAATGACTATGAAAATTGTAAAAGGTGATGCTTTCAGTGACAATAGTAGTACACTACCTGCCAGACAAAGTTAGCGACTTATGTTTTTCAATTGGACAAAAACAACAACAAATAAATAACAATGTTTCTTCATGTATGTAATTGTGTGAATAAATAAAAAAGTTTGCTAACATGTTTGCCATATTAACTTTATAACATGATAATATGTCAATGTTGTGTTTACAGCTTGATCCACTGCCACACAAATAGCCAACATTTTTATTAATGCAAGTTTAGCAGTACCGGTGTCACTTTTCATTTCAGCATGTAGATCATTGTTAAAGTCATATTTTGTTTTGCTTTACTGTCCAACTACTGTGCAACTCAGGTGGAAGATGTCCATGTCAGACATTGATTTGATGTTTATATGCCACAGTATCTTGGTGCGTCAGCCAGCATATCTAAGTTTCTTGAGACTGTGATAAGGTCCTTAGTTCAGATTTCTGAAACCTGGACATGATGTTTATATGCAACACCACATAACCTGGATATTCCAAAGACTAAATTAAAACTAGGATACTAGTAAATGCAATATTTGACATAGAATTTGAATTATGATGATCCCAAACTGCTTTCAAATATAGTGAACTTCCCTTAAATTTAAAAGCACATTTAATAACTTCTTTATGTTTTCAAAATAAAGTGAAACAATCTCGCCAAACAAAGTGAGCTTAGGCAAAGTAGCATATCTATGATTTCAGAAATATGTTGAAACCTGTTGCTAGTGTTGGGGGTTTTGGCCACAGAGTAGCAGTTTAAATTGGAGCTACTGCTGCTCTCACAGCTTTGTCAGCCAGCAGATGTTCCATTGTTAGACTGTGGTGTAAGGTTGCTTCAGTTGAAGTTGGACTGCATCTTTTGAATTTGGTCCCATTGAGTGCCATCACCACTAACCCCACACCCTTCTGCCCCCAAGCTACTCAGAGAGGGGCTTTACCCCTCCCCTAGTCCAACTTAACCCCCTGCAGACCAGTTGTCCCAGTGCCACGACTATAACCTCCCCTCTAGATCTCCACTTTAGTGCTGTGCTCTTTGTCTCCCCTCGATGATCCCTTCAGTAATCAGCACCCCTCCCACCCTCCCCCAATTACTACCCTGTGAGAGTGGGAGAGTGTATTTGCATCAATATACATTTAAATGCTAAGATGTAGATTTACAAAACACACACACACACACACACACACACACACACACAGGCACACACACCATACACACGTGTATGTGTTATCAGATTGTTTCTTATCAGATGGTGAATGTATAGTGTATAGATGTCTCTGTTTGTCCTGCGTTGTTACAATTCTTTCTTTTAAGCCTGCATCTGAATGTGACTGCTGTTGTTCTCAGGGCCTGAGTGACCACCACTGTGGAGCTTATGTAATAATCAGTGCCCTGCTTTCCTCTTCCCCACTACAGGCCTGTGCGTGTGTGTGTGTGTGTGTGTGTGTGTGTGTGTGTGTGTGTGTGTGTGTGTGTGTGTGTGTGTAAAGCATTGAGAGAGAGAGGCTCTGTTATAAGGCCTAGGAAACACAGGCAGCACAGACTTCCTGTTTTTGTGTTCAGTCTATTGGAGGCAGGAAGTGAAAGCAGGCCCGTATTAACACAGTGTGGTGCCCTATGGTGACCACGCTCAATGTGCTCCCCTTCTCCCACTTTACACGTTTTAGTTTTCTATACAATGAGTATGGGAACAGTCACAACAAGAGCAGCACGGCATAGGCCGTGGTGGTTTTGGGTGCCATACCACAGCTAACCAAAGTCCAGTTGTCCTCACGGACCTCTCTGAAGCTATACCATCTAACCTCCACTCAGACTTAAGTTGAACCATTTGTAAAGCACCTTCTTTAGACAGGCTTGTTTGGAGAAAGCAGTGCTAAAAGTAGGGGAAGCTGATGTTTCTGTTTGGAGGTCTGCACACAGACTTGTTTCAGTCTTGCCTGGTCCAGCTTTGCCAAAAATATTTCGTTTTGACATCTTGTTTGGTTCTGTGTGATCTGGACAACTTCAAGTTACGTCCTGTGCTTCAAGTACACCTCTCTCATGCAGGCCGCAGACAGACCAATCTCTGTCTTTGTGCAACAGAGCCGTGTGAGCAGTTCAGCTAGTGAAGTCAGAGTCAGACAGATTCAAACTTTTATCTTTGAAATAAAAACATTAGAGGACTAGTTCTCCTGAGTCTCCTGAGTGTCTAAACCTGCCACCCGGCCTGTTCTCCATTGCAGACCCACTGCTGGACTATGACCGGCTAGATGAGGAGCTAGGAGGCGGAGAGGGAGCGCTGTGAGCCAGATCCAGTGTCCAGAGACTAGGGCAGCCAGGCCAGCCTGCTACAGTCCTACAAAGTGTAGTCGTTTTCTCAATCATTTGGTGCCCCCCCCAATACTGCAAATTGGTTGGTGCCCCTTGCCCCTTGCCATATATAACCCTGGCCCAGCATAAGAGGGACTGCTGCTCTGGTCTTTTTGCTCTCTGATGAGTGAATTTTGCCAGAGATAAAGATGCTGGTGCTTAGTCAGCTACCACCCACATATTTACACTACAGATTTAAGGGGGTGGGGGTAATCTAGACTGTTTGTCCTTCTGAAAGCCAATCCAATAATGTTACTTGAGTGCGGTATGAGTGCTGTTAATGTCTTGTGATGCCACTTCAGCAAATGACCTTCATATCAGTCCTTTACCTTGGCGATGGCTAGCTCTTATCTCAGCCAGGAATGGAAGAAGGTCACTATACTTGTGTGTAGTAACAGCATGTGTATGTGTGTGTGTGTGTGTGGCTACAGGTTTTATAAATTAAAAAAATTAGCACGGGTTCACGGCAAAACTAAGCAAATCCCCAGTTAAAACAAAGAATCTGGTAGTAGAAAACATGCCTGAGTAGTTGCTTTGAAGGACTGATTAAGGTTATAATAGTCATCTGCCTTGCATGAAGCCCCCAGGCTGTGTGTTAGGAGTGGGGGGTGATAAGTGGTATGAGGGGTGGGGGGAGTCCAGGCTGTTACCTCTTTGTTCTGGCCTGCTCCACTCATGCTTGCTTTTGTCTCCACCCACAGTCTACCAATGAGAGAGCATTATCTCTCTATCCGTCTCACACCAAACAGAGAGGGAGGCGTGTTGCTTTTTCTTCCACTTTTCTTTCTCTCTGTCCCTTTTCCCCAAAGGTAAGCCTGTATTATGTATGGAACATATTTCCAGGGCAACCCAGTGACTGCAGGTACAGTCAAAGAAGGTGTGCAAAAGCAGCCAGTGCAGCCTTTCTCTGTATTTCTGTGCGTCTTTTTGTCTAGCATTTCCCGCCACTCGTACGGGTAGGGGAGTTTTGTCACAGCCGGTATGAAGAAAGGCTGGCTCCTTAGAGCCTCGCGCCAAATGTCAGCGTTATTATTTAAATCAGCTCAGTGGGTGCGGCCCAACTGTCTCTATGTTCTCTTAACCCCCTCAGAGCTCCAGACTAGTGAGCAGAGACACAAAGGCAGAGAGCTAGTGATGGGCTCAGGGCTTTGCCACAAATAGGGTAAATGTATCATTGATGTTCCACACATACAGAAGAATGTGATATCTTTACTTCACACCATGAACCATGAACAGATTAAAATCATGTTAACACTATTGGTTTTGCTGTTTCAGAGGCTCTTTACATGAAATGTGGCATTTCTACTTAAGTGAATTTTAATATTGTCACATCTGACCAACCTTTTTTCAATAAAACCAATTTTTAGTAATTCTTTAATAAACTCAATATAAGGCTTATTCTAGTAAAACCATACATTATGCATATTAATTACCACATACATAGCCACACAGCTACTATCCCAATGTAAAGTGTTTCAAGATACACAAAAACTCAGGTTTTCAGAGCAACTTCCGCTCTCACACTAATAGAGTTTCTCTTTCATGTCCTCTTTGTCTGCAACGCCCTGAGCAATGAAGTGAAGTATTCAGGACCACACCAGAAGGCTGAGAGGCTATCATCTACTACACTCTAGTGGCTGTGAGCATAACATGCAAGAAATGGCTGACTTTCAATACCACTACAGTACTGAGAGACTATTACTAAGAAGAGAGAACTCAACTGGGAAGTGTTAATCAGATTTAAATGTGTTGAAGAAATCCACAGGTCAGATTTGTACACATGGAATTGTTTGGACACAATAATGAATGTGCCTATTTAATTCCTAATTATGCCTAACATATCTAAATACAATATAAGTACATAAGAGAGAAAATAGATTGGATGTATCTACAGTTCCTCGGGTTCAAGAAAATATTTAAGACACAACCCTTCAGCTGTCCTTTGTCAATCGATAAAAGCTCTTTGCGTCTGGTCTCTGGAGAGCCTGGAGGAGAGTGTGTGGTCATAGCCAGACATAATAGCCTGATGGTTACATGGGCACAGTCAGTTTCATGTGTATTGGATAGATAGGTGTAATGGACTGCTACTGGTTTTATTTTGATTTCCAATGTTGATGTTAATGCTTGGAAAGTAAAGGAAGCAACACTATATATTTATACTGAAAAGTAGTTAAAAAGTTTTCTGTTGGTAACTTTTAGTGCTAGCAAACGCGGTAATAACTACATAGCCTTGATGGCAACAGTCAGTACTTGCCACCTCTGTAATTCTGACAGGTAAATAAGGATGATGGCCGTATAAGTGCGTCAGGATGTGTCTCTATTACCCTTTTTGTGCCTTGAGTCTTGAGGATGTCTGCTTAGTATCCTCTTTCCAGAAAACATCTGTAGTTGCTAAATTGCCTGTTTGTTATCATAAAAGCTCATATTATTTTTAATGGATTTATGTTCTTCAAAGCAAAACCTAGACTTTCATCTTTGTTCCCTACAACCCCAGTCTCTTTCTGATTGATGCCATATTTGGAGGACTACATATACAGTCTGGTGCCACCGCATCCAATCAGATCCTAGATGTGGGTGTCCCAGCCTGGCTGACTCCCTGGCTGTTGCCTGGCAACTGAGACTGCTGCTCTATAATTCAATCCGTGGAACGATCCTGCAGGGGTTTATATGGGTAAAGGCAAGAAGAAAATATCGTTTAATGCGTAGGGGAAGTAAATGACCCAGGATGGACTCCATTTCCCACACTGCTGAGCAGGAATATTAAAACAGTAGTACGAATGGAAGTTAAGAGCCCATTGGATACAATGCAACATCTAAAACAAAACTAATAATGTTGAATGAGAAAACAGTTCTGCTTCTATGTTCAAAGACACCCAACTCCGCTTCTCTAATAAGAGAACTGAAGCATGAATTAATTACAAGCATCATGACACTGCAGTGCTCTGACACACCGGCCTGTTTTGTCCTATAGGATCCATCAACCAGTTGTCACATACAGAAAATCACATGTTCTGCTGCTGCTTCAGGCAATTAGACACTGAAAGGGTTAAAAAGGAGGAGGATGTAAAATGGCCAGCAGTGTGTGCGTGTGTGTGCGTGCGTGCGTGCGTGCGTGCGTGTGTGCGTGTGTGTGTATGCGTGTGTGTGTGTGTGTGTGTATGTGCGTGTGTGTGTGTGTGTGTGCGTGTGTATGTGCGTGTGTGTGTGCGTGTGTGTGTGAGTGAGTATCTATGTGTGAGACTGTGAGAGAGAGAGAGCGAGAGAGAGGAACACAGAAAAGACAAGCACAGAAAAGCTGAACAAGGAATACAATGCGCATGATGCGCAATAAGAGAAAATGTAAACAGCTTAACATTCTCTACATCTCTCTCTTATCCTGCAACATCCTGCGTTTTAAGAAAAGTAGCTTTTAGCTTAAGTGCCTCTGCAGCTGCAGCCAGAGTGATCTCATCATCTCATCATCTGAGTGCAACAACACTGAATTCAAATTTTGCGAAGACAAGAGTGAGTAAGGATTTTGTGGGGAACTCCGGCCAAAGAGAGAAAGCAACTGGAAAAAAACGCTATTAGGGACAGTGGGGGCCTGAGGGAGATAGCAGAGAATTGAGCCAAAGAGGTAAGATGAGTCTAAGAAACTGTCACACTCTGACCGCCAGTGAACAAGACTTGACCAGCAGCAGTAGCCAAGCCGCCTGGGAAGATGCTAGGACAGTTTTGAAGCCCTCCACCCTTGCCAGGAAACCTAAACCAGTGAGTACTCCTGCAGTCTTTCTCATGCAGCATCCATTTACAGGTGCAGTTTCTATGAGTTATCAGGCCTTTGTAAAGTATTAGAGATGTTGACAACAAAGAAGATTCTCATTGCACATATTACAAGTGAATAATGAAGTCAAATGTAATATTGTTTTCATCACTTTGGAGCAGAATTATGTTGCTCTTATTTGCTAGTTAAGACCTGCCAAGACACACTTGTGTTCATCTTTCAAAGCTGCTTATTTCACAGTGGCCAAGACTGATCTGACCTCTCAACTTGATCAAAGCCTAGCTGGTATCAGCAGGAGGGTTACTACCAGGTTTACTAGTAAGTACTGCATTTGAAGCCTTAGTGAAAAGAAAGTTAATTGGGTTTGTAGTTGGGTGAAACGGGACACAGAGGCTCAGCTAGGCGTTATTGTGTCAACTGAAAACTAAGCAAAGCACAGAGGGCTCTTGTTTCAGATCATGTGCATGGTTCTCCATAAAGGCTATTGGTTCATTTGGATGTCTTACCTGGAGACACAACTGTGACAAGAAGGTCATGGTCAATTTTGGACATGCAGTCTTTATTTAATAATCTTAAAGCAGTGAAAGTAAGTGTTCATCCCATATATATTTTCCCCTCAGGTTTTAGGCTGAAATATGTTTTTAAGTTTTTATAGTTTCATCTTGTCTTTAAATCTTACTGAAATTACAGTAATATCTATTTCAAATTCAGACTACTTGAAACTAGTTAAAATGTATTACAAAACAAAACAAAAGTGTGGACATGGATGTCAGTCAAAATATGACAGTTTAAGCACTATTTTGTGTTGTTGTCAGAGCCTCCAAAGAGTTAACAGGTGTCATACCAGCCTGATGTGTGGGCCTGCACTATCAGTGCAGGCCCACACAGAGGAAAGTAATTCACATCACAACGTCACTTCTAATTTGTCACATTAGCTCACTCAGTTTTCCCACAATTGGCAATAAAGCCTTTATTAAATTATCCCTTTGTACAGGGAACTGTCACAAAATAAGCAAACATGTATCCAATATCCTTCTTCTGCTGCTGAATGTGAATAATGTACTATATCCGTACAGGCAGAAAAGTTGCAACTTTGAACTCAATTGGTACCAATATCATTTAAATAAGACAGATGTGTTTGTGAAGAACAACTCTGGATTTAAATTATTAATTTTTTTACACTCTACTCCTCCAGCCCAAGCCAGAGAATGCTATCACCATTGGCGTGTCAGCACGAGTCCTCTTCAACATGGAGAAGGAGCAGCAGATCTACAAGCAGCAGGGCATGGAAGAGTACATTAAGTATCAGGTGGAGCATGAAACGCAGCCTTTCAGCCCCGGTCCTGCCTTCTCTTTTGTCAAGGTCAGAGAAACACGCACACTATCAACCCATTGCAGAGTGATTCCTTGGTACTCCCATTTTTATGTGTCTCTGGAGGCGGTAAATGAGTAATAAGTATAACATACCAACCCACTCATGCTCACACACATATCCATCCCCACTGCAGTGATATGATATTGTCTTTTTTTATGTCTTGGTCGTGTTACCAGGCTCTGGAGGCTGTGAACACTCGACTGAGGGAGCTTTACCCCGAGAGCGAGGAGCTCTTTGATGTTGTGCTCATGACCAACAACCATGCATACGTCGGCCTAAGACTCATCAATACCATCAATCATCACAGTGAGTTACAAATACACATGAACGATAAAAATAAAACTTTTATGTGGCTTATCTTTCTCGTTAATTGGGGACATAACATTTTGTTTGTACATTTTTTTTTATAATCTGTTACGGTCCAATGTGGCTTTTCTCCCATACGCTGCAGACTTGGGTACCAAAGCTGGGTATTACATACTAAACTGTTTTAGTGTTTTTTAATGACTTTTAATGACATACTTTAAAATTAGTTTTTCATTACTTTTTACTTATTATTATTACTCATTTACTTATACTATGACTTCATGAAATACTATGTGGCTTTTATGACTTTTCATGAGATACTATGCTATGACTTTTTATGACTTTTATATGACAAACTCTATATACTATGACTTCTTCATGATTTACAGGTAAAAGCCAGTAAATTAGAATATTTTGAAAAACTTGATTTATTTCAGTAATTGCATTCAAAAGGTGTAACTTGTACATTATATTTATTCATTGCACACAGACTGATGCATTCAAATGTTTATTTCATTTAATTTTGATGATTTGAAGTGGCAACAAATGAAAATCCCAAATTCCGTGTGTCACAAAATTAGAATATTACTTAAGGCTAATACAAAAAAGGGAGTTTTTAGAAATGTTGGCCAACTGAAAATTAAGAAAATGAAAAATATGAGCATGTACAATACTCAATACTTGGTTGGAGCTCCTTTTGCCTCAATTACTGCATTAATGCGGCGTGGCATGGAGTCGATGAGTTTCTGGCACTGCTCAGGTGTTATGAGAGCCCAGGTTGCTCTGATAGTGGCCTTCAACTCTTCTGCGTTTTTGGGTCTGGCATTCTGCATCTTCCTTTTCACAATACCCCACAGATTTTCTATGGGGCTAAGGTCAGGGGAGTTGGCTGGCCAATTTAGAACAGAAATACCATGGTCCGTAAACCAGGCACGGGTAGATTTTGCGCTGTGTGCAGGCGCCAAGTCCTGTTGGAACCTGAAATCTCCATCTCCATAGAGCAGGTCAGCAGCAGGAAGCATGAAGTGCTCTAAAACTTGCTGGTAGACGGCTGCGTTGACCCTGGATCTCAGGAAACAGAGTGGACCGACACCAGCAGATGACATGGCACCCCAAACCATCACTGATGGTGGAAACTTTACACTAGACTTCAGGCAACGTGGATCCTGTGCCTCTCCTGTCTTCCTCCAGACTCTGGGACCTCGATTTCCAAAGGAAATGCAAAATTTGCTTTCGTCAGAAAACATGACTTTGGACCACTCAGCAGCAGTCCAGCTCTTTTTTCCTTAGCCCAGGTGAGACGCTTTTCGCTGTTTCTTGGTCAACAGTGGCTTGACACGAGGTATGCGGCAGTTGAAACCCATGTCTTTCAAGCGTCTCTTGGTGGTGGATCTTGAAGCACTGACTCCAGCAGCTGTCCACACCCTTTTTTCACAATCTTGACTAGGCGCGGTGATCCCTATCGCTTGTACACTTTTTCTGACCACAGTTTTTCCTTCCCTTTGCCTCTCTATTAATGTGTTTGGACACAGAGCTCTGAGAACAGCCAGCCTCTTCAGCAATAACCTTTTGTGTCTTTCCCTCCTTGTGCAATGTGTCGATGGTCGCCTTTTGGACAGCTGTCAAATCTGAAGTCTTCCCCATGTTTGTGTAGGCTTCAGAACTGGACTGAGAGACCATTTAAAGCCCTTTGCAGGTGTTTTGAGTTAATCAGCTGATTACTTTGTGGCACCAGGTGTCTTCAAAATGTAACCCTTACACAATATTCTAATTTTGTGACACACGGAATTTTGGATTTTCATTTGTTGCCACTTCAAATCATCAAAATTAAATGAAATAAACATTTGAATGCATCAGTCTGTGTGCAATGAATAAATATAATGTACAAGTTACACCTTTTGAATGCAATTACTGAAATAAATCAAGTTTTTCAAAATATTCTAATTTACTGGCTTTTACCTGTATTATGACATACTTTACTATGAATGAGTGAAAGAGTTGCTTCGAGTGGCCACTCAAGCTAGACCTGAAAAAGGATTGTGGATAACAAAGACTGTCAGGTTTTCCACTAGTTAAGAAAGTCAGACTAGTCAGTCTAGTTAAGAAAGAAACTATGAAAACTGCTATTGTCATTAGATCTGCAAGTCACTGTTGCTGATGTAGTGTGGACGTGCATGTGTTGTTTGGCTTTTTGCTATGGTGCACTTTTTTTTTTTTGCTCTTTATGCTGAACTGGTTGGCCACCCCTGTACTATACTATGATTTTTGTTAGACTTTCTTTTAACAAACTATATACTATGACTTTCTTTTGAAATACTATGACATTTTTATCACTTTTTTTCGACATGCTATACTATTACTTTTTTATCATTTTTTTTTTTACATTCTAATCTATTTTTTTTACATACTTCCTGTATGTCTCTCATATCACTTTTTTCAACTTACTATACTATGACTATGATAGAAGGTTGAGTGTTTGAATCGAATATGTTTGTCTTGAAGACCAATGTACTAAGTGAAAGAGATATGATGAAGGTAGTGTGTGTCAGGTCAGATAGCTTAAGGTGATAAGCCAATGATTGGAAGACAGAAGGTTAAGTGATGAAGTCCTGTAGGGTGCAATTAGTTTCAAGACTTAATTTACAGCCATGAAGAATACAAACAGATGAAGGTTGTGTCACTTGTCACTTTTTTCAACATACTATGATGTTCTATCACTTACAAACTATAGCCTACTATGACTTTTTGTCACTTTTTTCAACATACTATATTATGACTTTTCAACTTACTATACTATTCCTTTTTCAAAATGCTATGCTATGACCTTTTTTTTTACTTTTATCGACATACTATAAGTATAACAAAAGTCATGGTATAGTAAGCCAAAAAAAAGTCATAAAAAGTAATATGGTATTTAACAAAAAAAGTAGAACAACATCATAGTATAATTTGTTGGAAAAAGTCTTAAAAATCATAGAATAGTATTTCAAAAAGATTCAAAAAGTCATAGTATAGTATGTCAAAAAAAGTGGAAAGTTATAGTTGAGTATGTTTAAAAAGTCATAGTAGATTTTGGATTTGAATGATAGTACAGCGTGTCAAAAAAATTAATAAAACAGTATAGTATGTTGAAAAAGTGGTAAAAAAGTCACAATATAGCATGTCAAAAAATTGAAAAAAGTCAGAAAAAGTCATAGTATAGTATGCCAAAAAAATGTAAAATACATCTTAGTAAAATATGTTTTAAAAAGTGATACAATAGTCATTGTATAGTATGTTTTTAAAAGTGATAAAAAGTTGAAGTATAGTTTCTTTAAAAAAGTGATAAAATTGGCATTGTATAGTATGTTTTAAAAAGTGATAAAAAGTCGTAGTCTAGTTTGTCAAATAAAGTGATAAAAGTCATATTAAAGTATGTAGAAAAAAGTCATAAAAAGAAATGTAGTGTGTCTAAAAATGTTTTGAAAAAGTCATAGTATAGTATGTCAAAATAAGTTGCAAAAAAGGCATAGTAGGGCTCCCAGATAGCTCAGTTGGTAGAGCAGGCACCTTGAGTTAGACTCTGACTTGCAGCCCTTTGCTGCATGTCATTCGCCCTCTTTTCCCATTCGCCCTCTTTTCCCTTTCATGTCTTTAGCTGTCTTGTCGAATAAAGGCCTAAAAATGCCATACGACATAGTATGTCGGAAAAAAGTCATAGTATAGTATGTTGAAAATAAAGTCATAGTATAGTATGTTGAAAAAAGTCTTAGTATAGTTTGTCGATAAAAGTAAAAAAGTCATAGTATAGTTTGACGATAAAAGTAAAAAAAAGTCATAGTATAGTTTGTCAAAAAAGTTGAAAAAAGCCATAGTATAGTTTGTTGCAAAAAAGTCATAGTATGGTATGTCAAAAAGTCATAGTATAGTATGTTAAAAAAAAGTCATAGTACAGTATGCTAAAATAGTATATGTAGAAAAAAGTCATAAAAAGTTTTTTAGGTGTCAAAAATGTTGAAAAAGTCATAGACATAGACATAGAATGTCGAAAGAAGAAAAAAAGTAAAATAATAGTATGTCAAAAAGTTTTTAAAAATCATAGTATAATATGTCAAAAAAAGACTACAGTATGTTGAAAAAAAGATGAAAAAGTAATAGTATTGTATGTCGAAAAAAGTTGAATAAAGTCATGGTATATTGTGTCAATTTTTTAAATAAAGTGTGTAAAGTCATAGTATAGTATGTCGAAAAAAAGTGATTAAAAAGTTATGTATAGTCTGTCGCAAAAAGTGACATTGACAGGAACACAACTTTCCTCATGATTTTTTTGTATTATTCATTCCATGACAGTAGGTTTAGCAAATAATTGCACCGTACATGATTTGAACACTTGACCTCTTGTGTTCATCATTTGCTTATCTCCCTAAGCTACCTCATCTGTCTACTCATCTTCATCTTCTTGGCATGTTTGTTTCCTTCACTTAGTATAGTGGACCTCAAAATGTATCAAATCATGTGAGATTTGAATACGCAACCTTCTGTCTTCCAATCATATTCATGTCACCTTAAGCAAACCAACCTGAGACAAAGTTTATGTTTTTTGTAAAAAAGTCATACTAGTATGTTGAAAAAAGTGCTAAGAAAATCCTAGAATAGTTTGTTGAAATAAATGATAAAAATTCATAGTATAGTATATTGCAAGAAGCTGATAAGCTTGCCGGGTTTGCTCAGTTGGTAGAACGGTTGCACATATGTAGAAGTTTACACCTTGATGCAGTGTCCGCTGGTTTAACTCTGACCTTTGCAACATGTCATTCCCCTTTCATGTCTTCATCTTTCCTGTGAAAATAAAGGGGGAAAAAACAACTGATAAGGGACAGTGATAGGATAACTAATTTCCTCTTCATCTATTTGTTTTCTTCATTTCTGGAAAGTAGGTATTGAAAAGTTTATTATGTATGTCGAAAAGTCATAGTATTGAGTTGAAAAGGTGCTAGAAAAGTCATGGTATAGTATGTAAAAAAAAGTCATTGTACAATATATTGAAAAAATCATAGTATAGTATGTTGAAAAAGTGATAAAAAAGTCATAGTGTCTGTATGTTGAAAACATCTCCGACCTGCGGCCCTTTGCTGCATGTCATTCCCCCCTCTCTCTCCCATTTCATGTCGTCCTGTGAAAATAAAGGCCTAAAAAGGGAAAAAAAAAACAGACACAGACCGGATCACTACTTTTCTCTTCATCTATTTGTTTTCTTAATTTCAGGAAAGTAGTTATTGAAAATAATTGCACCTTGCAGAATTTGAACACTTGACCTTCTGTATTCCAATTACTCACTTATTACCCTAAGAGATCTGACCTGACACAAATGACATTTCAATCATATTTGTCTCTTCCACATAATAAATTTGCCCTCAAGATTTAATGAAACATATAAACTTTACACACAACCTTCTGTCTTCCAATCATTCTGTTATCACTCTAAGCTTTCTGACCTGACAAAAAGCTAGGTTTTTGCAAATTTGTCTGTTTCACTTAGTACATTGGACCTCAAAACTTAACGAAACAGATAATATTCTCAGCCGTCTGTCTCCCAATTATAAAGTCATAAAAAGTAATATTATAGTATGTCGATAAAATTTGAAACAAGTCATTGTCAAAACAAATGTCGAAAAAAGTCTTAGTATAGTATGCCGAAAAAACTGTAGTATGGTATGTCAAAACAAGTTTTAAAAAATAATATAAAGTATAATATGTTGAAAAAACTGGAACAAAATCATATATTGAAAAACTCATGGTATAGAATCTCAAAAAAAGTAAAAATAAGTCATAGTATGGTATGTTAAAAGTTTTAAAAAGTAATAGTATAATATGTTGAAAAAAGAAAGTGTAGTATGTTGTAAAAAGTTGAATACATGTCATAGTATATATCGAACAAAGTTAAAAAAGTAGAAAAAGTCATAATATAGTAAGTCGTATTGAAAAAAAGTCATAGTACAGTTTGTCGAAATGTTTTTGAAAAAAGTCGCAAAAAGTCATTGTATAGTATGTTGAAGAAAGTCATAGTAAGTATGTTGTGTCGATAAAAAGTCATAGTACAATATTTCAAATAAAGTTGTAAAAAGTCATAGTATAGTATGTCAAAAAAAGTCATAGAATTGACAATGTTAGAAAATTATTACCAAAAGATGACAAAGACTCACTGGAGTCACTTTTACAAAGTTTTACTTGAGCAAGGAGCCAATCACATACACTGCAATGAGTACAGAGATTGATTGAAGAGCAAACTCCGGAGTCTTGACTTAATACATTGAAATCCCCCCTCCTGTCATGGTTACCATGCCCCAAACAGCTGCACTATCTCAAAGGCAATTAAAAACTCCACCTGACATAGTGGAATGGAAGTCATAGTATGTCAAAAAAAGTAGAAAAAAAATGTATAATATAGTATGTGGAAAAAGTGCTAAAAAAGTCATAGTATAGTATGTTGAAAAAAGTTGAAAAAAAATCATAGTCTAGTATGTTGTATCGGGAAAAAAAAGTCATAGTATAGTATGTCGAACAAAGTTGAAAAACGTTATAGTATACTATGTCGAAAAAGGCATAGTTTAGTATGTCAAAAAAGGTAATAGTTAAGTATTATAAATAATAATATAAATATTTAAAAAGTTATAGTATAATACGTTGAAAAGAGACAGTGATAAAACTTTTCTCTTCATCTATTTGTATACTTAATTTGTGGAAAGTAGGTAATGAAATTACGTGAAATCTACAGGAGTTGAACACCGTACTTTATGTTTTCCAATCATAGACTCATCACCCTAAGCTAACCAACCTGACACAAAACATTTCCTTATGTATGTATGTCAAATTCTTTTTTAAATATAGTATAGTATAGTATGTCAAAAATAGTCATATTGTAGCATTAAAAAAAAAAGTCCTAGTATAGTATATTGAACAAATGTCGAAAGAATCACAGTATGGTAAGTGACAAACTAGTCACAGTATATGCATTGAAAAAAGTCATTGTATAGCATGGCGAAAAAACTATTTAAAAAGTTGTAGTATAGCATGTCAAAACAAAGTCAAAAAAGTCATAGTATAGCATGACAAAATAAGTGATAAGAGTCACTGAAGGGAACACAACTTTTCTCTTCATCTAAGATAATTGCACCCTACAGGATTTGAACACTAAAACTTCTGTCTGCCAATCATATTCTTATCACCCTAAGCTAAGCAACCTGATACAAAATTTGAGTTTTGCTAAATAAGTATGTATGTCAGAAAGAAAATTGTATTCTTCTTTCCTGGAACGTAGGCGTTAGAAATGCTTGCACCCTACAGGGATTGAACACTTCACCTTTGGTCTTCCAAGCATATGGTCATCTCCCAAAGCTAATCAATCTGAAGAAAACATTACGTTTTTGTGAATAAGTCATAGTTTAGTGTTTCAAAAAAAGTTGAAAAAAGTTGTAGAATAGTACGTCAAAAAAAATGCTGAAAAAGTCATAGTATAGTATGTTGAATATTTTTATAAAGTCATAGTTTAGTCTTAGTCTGCCTTCTAAAGCAGCACAACACCGGCAATCAGTAGATGTTGACAGATATCACTTATGAATGTAAAGACAACCAGTACAGTAGTTATGCCCCTGATTCATTCACAACACTGGGGTCAGTTGACTGACAGTGATCTTTTAATTTCTCCTCTCTGCAGAGTTGTTCATCGAGCGCTTTTGTATGACAGGGGGAAACAGTCCTATAGGTTACTTAAAGGCCTACCACACTAACCTTTACCTGTCTGCTGATCCAGTCAAGGTTCGGGAAGCACTGGAAGAAGGTATATATTATGGAGAAGATGTAATGCTACACTAAAGTTGCAAAAGTAAGTGTCTCTGTTACATGCTATATAAGATGTATTGACACATGCCTGTTAGGTATAGCAGCAGCCACGATGTTCACCCCAGAGAAGATAACAGAAGTGTCGGAGACTCAGCTGCGTGTCGCTTTTGATGGTGACGCCGTCCTCTTCTCTGATGAGTCTGACCGCATTTACAAGGCCCAAGGACTGGACAAGTTCTTTGAGCATGAGAAGGCACACGAGAACAAGCCTCTGGACCATGTACAGTACACACATAATAATACTCATAATTTTACCATTTTCCTTTTCTCTTTCAAATAAATTCGGCTAATCTGTTTTTTGTTGTTGTGTTAAACCTGCCTGACCATTTATTTCTTGGCCCTGTCAGACTCCAAATGGAGACTGTGATATTACTGTATTCTTTCTGCTTTGTGCAGGGACCATTGAAGGGTTTCCTGGAGGCTTTAGGAAAGCTGCAAAAGAAGTTTTATGGCAAAGGACAGCGCATGGACTGCCCCATCAGAACCTACTTGGTGACAGCTCGCGGTGCAGCCAGCTCTGGAACCAGAGCCCTAAAAACTTTGCGCTCATGGGGTTTGGAGATCGACGAGGCTCTCTTTTTGGCAGGGGCACCCAAGGGCCCCATGCTTGAGAAGATTAGGCCGCACATTTTCTTTGATGACCAGATGTTTCACGTGGAGGGGGCCGCTGAAATGGGGACAGTAGCATGCCATGTGCCCTATGGGATAGCTCAGAGAATTACTAAGAAAGGGATTAATGGCAATGAGACTTCTTTAGCACCCCAAGAATAAAGGGTTAGCACCTGAGGTTGTCATTATAAAGCAACGGAATTTCATAACATCAAATCCCCGAGGCTAAGCTCTATTTATTACCCACTTATTAAAGATTCACTAACATTTGTTTTTGCATTATTATTAAATAGACGGGATAAAAACCAGTCAATGGGCTTATTTCTAACCTGTTATATAATGGCTTATACTGTTCTATAAAGCATGAGTGAAAGATTCTTTAACCATTTATAAAGCCATTTAAAAAGTAAAGCCTAATTATCCATTAGCCATTATAAACCTTTTATAAATATTGCCTCATTAGAACGGGGCATTTAATAAAGTTTGTCAAAATTACTATTTTGCAAGAAATTTAACTTAAGTACCAGCAACCTCCTGCATTAATTTCTGTATTTTTTAAATATTTTTACTCACATCCATAAGCAGTAAATAACTTTTTAGAAAGACAAAAAGCCAATTAAAAATAAAGTATATTTAAAATAAAGCAGGACCAATTATTAGAAGCATAAAACATCTACAAGTCCTAAACAATATTTCTTTAGACGCCATGAAGTATCAAGTGATTGAAGATGACCTGGATGTGCTAACTTGATTAGAAGCTATACAGCTGCACTGAACAAATGCAATTAGTCACTTTATGCAGAATCTCCTTTGGGATTTATAAAATATATGATTTTACTGCTTGTCTGTGTGTTTAAGAGTTTTTTCTGGTGCCTTTATCTCACTATTTTTGAAATTTACTTTTGACTTTTACTTTTTTTTTTTATCTTGCATGTTGTTGCTTGTATGCTGAACTTGTGGTTGTTTGATCAATGTATGTGAATGTATTAAGATTGCAAATGGATGAAATGGGAACATTTTACTTTATTTCATTTGCCTTCCTTCAGCATTTATTGAAATCCATTGTGGGCAATTTTAATTCCTACTACTTGTCCCTAAAATGCTGAAAGCTGTGTGTATCCCTTGTACTGCCTGTCTTACTATCACATTTATGCGTGTTGTTATTGATACTATTGGTCTACTGTTCTGTGTAGGAGTGGGAAGCAAGTTTGTACTACAAAAAAGACCAAACTTACTCAGATGCAGAATCTGAGTAAATCTGGGCCACATGAGTACTTTGTACTGTTATGCAAACAGGTTTTTCTGTTTTAGTAAAAAATGACCACCCTTTCCCGTATTTGTTTTATGTTAAACAAGACTTTCAAACTCGGTCAAGAATTAGAATAAAAAGCAAATGCTAAGTCAAGAGTTGATGGTGGTCAAATTATTCTTCCTGTTCACATCAGACACCTGATCACGTCACATGATGTAAAATACATTGATATGTTTAATGAATAGCCCATAGTAACGTGAGTAATCTTTATCACGATTACAACTCCTTACACTTGGAACACTGTATTAAAAACAAAAGTTGTTTATTGTTGCTCGTAGGTTTGTTTCTCAGAAATTATTCTTGTAGTGATACACATGAAATTATTATTATAGTCTCTCCAAACCGGCTATGCCTCAAGGTCAAGGTAACTTTATTGTCCCCAAGGGGCAATTGTTTATACAGTCAGCAGACAGACATAAAAACAAGACACAATACAGCAACATGAAATCCCACAACATCTAAAACATAATCGTGAATAAAATACATTTAAAAGAGGTCTGGTAAATTTTTAAAATGGACATTTGAACATTTTCAGCTCAGTTAAGTCTCATTTCAGAAACAGGAGGCAGAAACTCCCAAAGCTGACATGGAAGACCTTTGTAAGTATACATTTTTCCTTTGACAATACTGTTCCTTTATATTAATCAGCAAATATATTTGCTCAGGGCAGTTATTTTTATGTTTCATTAACAGGTAAGAATGCAACACAGACATATAAACCTTTACATATCAAAATCCCAGTTGAACGCTCATCAGTAGAGAAAACAATTCTTCTGCTATAGTTCTCTCCCAGGAGGTGCAGTAACTGAACAGGACGTGCCTTAGCGCTGATGAATCATTGTTTCACACCGTTTAACTGAATGCAAAGGCAATTGAGAGGTTTCTCTGTGCTCTATACTTTTATGGGATTGTATGTCTTATTCTTAACCAAAATAAAATACATGCAAAATAAAGCAAGTATTGTATTATCATTGCTACCATAGTATTTGTTACTATATTTAAATGAAGCCGTTTCAAATAATTCAATTGAGTTAATTTTACCAGCATCAGCGGTGCTTTGAGCTAAACATCAGTTTACAATGACAATGCTAACATGCTGATGTTTAACAATGTTCACCATATTCACAACCTAGCATGCTAATGCATCACCGAGTACAGCTGAGGCTGTTGGGAATGCCCTTCTTTTTTTGCTTTTGCTTTATTACAATCCATCACGTGGGAATAAGACTGACTAAACAAGATTTCAGTGCCGTGAAATACCTCTACTAATAGTTAAACTCAATAAAATTAAAAAAAAAAGGAGGAAGTATACATGAACACAAAAGGCAAAGTAAGGTTTTACCACCAAATAGTTCAATGAAACCAGTAAGCTGCATTCAATAGTTGACATTTCACTCTTCCCCTCTTACTGTCAGTCAAGATATCAGAATACAAATCAAGAGCTGAGCTAAGCAAGAGTTGATGGTGGCCAAAA
The DNA here is from genome assembly GCA_013375575.1 of Percina caprodes. Taxonomy (NCBI): domain Eukaryota; kingdom Metazoa; phylum Chordata; class Actinopteri; order Perciformes; family Percidae; genus Percina; species Percina caprodes. Next base: position 83,846 of record JABXJD010001273.1, read on the forward strand.
TGATTCTTGTTCACAGAGGGGTACGCAGACAACAAACAGCTGAATGCAATCTTTAACTTATTTTTTGCAATAATCAAATGTAATACTGTTGATACTGAATGAAATATTCCTCACAATGATAATGAAAAGCCCATTGTAACCTCTTTTATATTTAACAATTACAAATCCTTCTACTTGGATCTTGAATTTTAGGTGCACTGTACTTGAAAACTAATGTTTCTATTTACATTAGTGTTGGTCATAGGTTTCAGTTTCTCAGAAATGATTCTTTGACACATAATGTTGTCCTCACATTGTGATGAAATATGCAAATTACTGTAGCCTCTCCAAACAGGTTATGCAACATATTTAAACATTTTCTTTGAGCTCAGTTAGGTCTAATGTCAGAAACAGGAGGCAGAAACTCCCAAAGCTGACAAGGAAGTAGAACTTTGAGTATAAAAATACTAAGTGGAAGTATAAGTGGAAGAAGCACTTACATCTTTAAACTTCCATGGGTGAGGGTTTGCTCCAAAATAGAAAATAGGATGGAGAATAATTTTTAATCCCCACAGATATCCGGACATCATTTTAAACTGGAATAAAAGACTCTTCATTGCACTCATGCCTCTATATGGTTTCTGTTTCGAGTATGTATATATTGTTTGTTTTGAATGTGTAAGCACATTGTGAGCAACTATGCTCCAAAGGAAAATTCCTCGTATGGATCTTCATACCTGGCCAATAAAGCTGATTCTGATTCTGTATACTTTGGTAAGTCAATTTTGTTCTCATGTCAGCATACAGTACATGCCACACACTCACCCTCAAACATCATTCAACAAGTATAACAAAATTAATTTAAATTATTTAAATTTAAAATTAATTTAAATGTTTAAATTAAAATTAAAGTATAGAAATTCCCAATTTTATCTCGTCAAGTATATCAATAAGCCAAAAGGTTGTTTACATGTAGCCCCCCCTGCATTTTCAGGATGCGCATCGGCTAGATAAGAGTGTCAGTCATCTAACACCTCTAATAGTTAAACTAGCCTAGATATAATAAAATTATACAATTCCCTACCGGTTCTTATTGATTCTGATAATTTGAGGGGTGGAGTTAAAATGGGTCACATGCTTATTTCACAGACAGGAACATTTTATTTTTAGACAATGGTAATTTACAGTTTTATGGGGCTTTTCAACGTAAAATAAAGCCAAACTCGAGTGCTGATTATTGTGCTTCATGGCTGCAACACAAGTTCCCAGTAGGCCTACAGTGGCTGCTATGGAAACCAAAACATGTTATCATATCTATCGGGTTTGAAACCAAATTTTTAACGATTTCAAATGTTCTAATCAAACTTTACAAATATGAGGACCAGCTGAAATGAATGCGAGACATAAACTTGCAGATGGAAAACGTCCCCCTCAATATAGATAAACAATGAAATAAGTGACTGGCAGTGCGAGCAGCCTATGGCCCAAGCACACTGATCCGTTTATCCAAAATTAGGGGTCAGAGACAATGGATTTATAAAAATACAATTTTATTTTTAGTCAAATATTAAACTTGGATATTGTATGTAAAAGCATAACATGATTAGGAAAGTACACAATTCTAAACAAACCAGCATGTATAATTAAATAACCTATATCTAACATAAGGAAAAGTTAACAGTTGGTACCAATATTTCCAAAGCAGTGTCGATCCAAACTAGCGCTGTGCGTCCAGAACAGTTCCATACAGCCAGACACTTTCTGTACCAGAACAGTATGGACCAGTATCCAGAACTGGAAGAGTGAGGAGAAACGCGCCAGAGTGTTGGTCCCTTATGGCGTTTTCCACTGCTGGTGACTCACCTCGCCTCGCCTAGACGCACTCTGCGTCCGTTTTCCATTCCTCAGCGTGGCTGGTTGCCATAGCTACGCAGCCGCCTGACTCCCATGATGGAATTTTTCAGCGTGACTCACAACAGCACGTCGGAGGTGTGTTGTTTTTGATTTGGCATATGGCTACTTGCCACAGCCAGAAGAAAATGTCTTCAAAAGAAGCAAAAAAATAAAAAACACTGCTGAAAAAACGCATAGCCACACAGCACCCAACTATAACAACAACTGCTATGTCAGATCTTGATAAACACCAAATGGGTCGAAACACGGAGGCATGCAGCGTACCGAGGCACCCAACGCCAGCAGCCCAGGTGTTTATCTCTCCACACGGGGACGTCACGGCCGCAAACTAGTCAGCTCTTTGAGAAAACGCTCGTTAATGCCACCCGCACGGCAGTAGCCTACAAAGGAGGATGAAAATGCCTCCTTACCACTCCGCAGCAAACTCGCCACCTCTGGCTGCGGCAAAAAGCATGCAGCACGCCAGCCCAGACACGTCTCCCCACCCGACAGGAGACGACATAAACAGAGCGAGCCTACACACAGGCTTAAATAAAGCGCCCACCTGCTCCCAATCAAAGGGGATGAGACCCAGGTGTGCAACCCCGTGCACAGGTAGGGGGACCACATCCTGTCGCGGATGAACAGCGCATAATCTCCCAACCATGAATTTCCCCCCAGCTGTATTCTTTATAGCATCTTTCAACTCAGGGTTTTGGTTGTAGCCTATGGCCTCAACTTGACAGAACAAATTAATTCTACTTTAATTAAAATACAAGAGAACACTTTTACTCTTTAACTCACCCAGTCCTTTCTGGTGGACGTTATGAGGAATGGAAATAGTTAGAGGCGACACTAAAGCAGTATCTTTCACAGGTTACACAGATTTATTGCTCAAAACATTTCAGTTGCCTGATAGGACAAGAGAGACATTTAGTAAGTAAACTGATAATTTGCAGTTGCCTCCTTCACTTGGCAAAAGTAAAAAATCGTCATCTTGTTCCGTCTTGATTTTTAGATGATTATGGCAGCCAGCCATCCAGCTGCTGCTCCAGCTGCTGCTCCAGCTCCAGCTACAGCTGCAGCAGCAGTTCCTGACAGACCAGCTGCTCCTACAGCAAGATACACAGGTTTTATATCGAGGTACAGATCAACAGAGAAACAGAGAAACTTAAGAGTCTTGTTCTCAAGCTAAAAAAAAACTAAATGTAACAATAGCATTTTATAGACGTTTTTTTTTTTAAATCAAGCAATGACATTTACCTGCTGCCTGCAAAACAGCCACTGTACTTCCTGCTGCCACGGCTCCTCCGTTAGCAACTGCAGCAGCCGACATCATGCCAGCAGCATAGGAGCCTGCTGCTATTCCAGCTGAGGTGAAACCTATGGCTCCTACGACTCCCACAACAACAGGAGCTGCGACCGCAGCACCTAATGCTGCACATGGACAGCAAGACAGCAGAGGGATCGTTCTCGTCAATGATAGTGTGCTATGTTAGTTCACTTTAAAAGGGATCATGCACGTTAGTATGTTAAAAAAAATCAGTTAAAGCTGTACAAAGTCTTACCTCCTCCTACTCCTAGAGCAGCGAATGTTACTAAACATAAGATGAAAAATTGAAAACATTTACAGTTCATCTTGCTTAACTAAATACATTGTATCACAAGAAAAGCCTAAGTAGGCTATTAGAAGTTAAAAATTATAAGTATAGTCAAAAGGAAAATTATACTCACGAAGTCCCATATCTTGTAACCTTTTTTTTTATTGTCGTGTAACCTATACCAACCCCACCTTGGGCCTACAGATGAGTCTTGAACTGGGGAGGGTTTTATATACACTGCTTAGGTATCATTTCAGCAGAAATGAAACTAATCTGAAAAGAGGGCGTCACAGATTCCTTAGCTCCATTTAACCCAATAAACTCAAGTAATTTACATTTGAGGTGGTAAGTCATCTGTGTTTGGAACACAAAAATACACAAAAAGTTACTAAATTAGTTTAGTCTCTTCATTCAAAGCTGCTTTCAAAACAGAAAGCAACTTACATCTTTAACTCTCTGAAGACCATGTTTTGGCCTGATGTCATGTATCAAGTATGTATATGTGGCACACCCAAGTAGGTGTCCACGAGACATTTTATACATCTAATGTCACTTTAAGGAGTGACAGTACAAGCAGTGCATTCCGGTTGCTATGGGGACGGACTACTTAATATCCTGAGTGACATTAAAATGTATTTTTGTAGTTTTGTTTGGTTGGGTTACGGCGTGTTCACAATACGCTTTTGGACATAGATATAAAATTAGTTTTGTTCTATATTTATGGTGTTGGAGCTAATTGTAAAGCATTGTGAAGCATTATTTTGATGCTACACACGTCACTATACACATCCACACCCATTAAGGATCTCCTCTTTTGTTTTGTATCCAACAGTTTCGTTTCTCGGAACAGTTCGCCAGACCTAAAAGATGGGCCCTGTTGGTGAGTCTTGCTGGTCATTTGATGAAACTCAAGGGTGTAACTTTGGTTTGAGAAGTAGGGCTCCGCCAATTAAGTTGATCGTAATTGTAGTTTCTTCCAGAAAATAAGAAAGGAAAAAGATGTTTTACTTTTCTTCATTGTTTAAAATGGGGGCAGATCACAGAGACTTATAGATAAAATAATTTCAGACACAGTTTAGACATGTCCCCAGTGAAAATTACGCCCTAGATGATACTTATACAATTCCTGAAAAGTACGGATACTTTTATTCATAAGCTTTCCTTAAAACATGTTATAATGTGAGTAACCAAAGGAAATGTCTCTGATTAAGCCAGATGGACTGTAACTTTGGTCTCTCCTCTTTTGTTCCAGGGACAGCTGCTGCTGTTGTAGGAGGTGCAGGTAGGACTTTGTACTGTCCAGACTTTATGGGCCGCCTTTGTTTACGTTTTTAACACCAATGACATGTTAAACTTATACATGCGTAATCCATTTTAAAGTGACCTGAGCAATTAATAAATTAGCACACTATCACTGACAACAAAGTTTCCTCTGCTGTGTTGTTGTTGTTGTCCGTGTGCAGTAGTTGCAGCGGTCGGGGCTCCTGTTGTTCTAGGAGCCATAGGTTTCACCTCAGCTGGAATAGCAGCAGGCTCCTATGCTGCTGGCATGATGTCGGCTGCTGCAGTTGCTAACGGAGGAGGAGTGGCAGCAGGAGGTACAGTGGCTGTTTTACAGGCAGCAGGTAAATGTCATTGCTTGATGTTTTTGTTTTTGGATTGTTTTTAATTTAAAATCATGAGGTTTAAACGGTTGCTAAAACAATAATAAAAGGGGAATCATGTGCCAGGGAACTTGTAATGTCTTTTCGAAGTGCAACAACATTATTTTCTAAACAATGTGTCTGACAAACCTGGAATTGAACCATCATTAAAGCAACGTTAGAGAACGTTTTGTAACTTAAAATGTTTTCAAAATTCTTTGTCGTTCATCAACTCATAACACGGTGAACGGCACTTCTGCATTTGCTTTGCGGCTCTCTACCGGCTATAACTGCACTATAAAAGTTTGCCAGATCGGGTAGCGGATCTGTAGGTCCAATGAGACAAAATGGGACAATTCTGCTTCCAGCCTGGAGGAGCGGGAAAAGTTACATAGTGTTGCTTTAATGTAATATTGTCATGTTAGAGATTAATAGGCTTATGTGGATAAATTGTGCGGCATTCAACAAAATAAAGTGTTTAGGTACAATTAAATGGTCAGCTGCTATCTATACACGGTGATGACAATAGTGCTAGTGTTACATTTAGTCTTTTATCATGAGAACAATACTCTCAGCTTCTCTGTACCTTGATATAACGCCTGTGTATCTTGCTGTAGGTGCAGCTGGTCTGTCAGGAGCTGCCACTGCAGCTGTAGCTGGAGTTGGAGCAGCAGTGGGATGGCTGACTAGCTTCATCCGCTGAAAATAAAGAAGGAACAAGATTAAGGCGGTTATTGCAAATTACATCAGTTAATATACTAAACAGCACTTCTGATTTGTGTTGTGCAATACATTTGTGTTACCTGTGTTTTCTGTTAATATTTCCATTCCTCATAATGTCCACTAGAAAGGACCGAATGAATAAATGAAAGTGTTTTTTGGTAATAAACTTTTCTTTTAACAGTTGTGGGCCGTAAAACAAATCACTGAGCTGAAACATGCTATAAAGCTCCTACAGCTGATTGGGACTGCACAGACGGCGTCACTCCCTGATGTGAGTCAAGTGCAGATTTGAGTCACGCATGGTCAGATTTAAACAGTTTACATCGTAACATGTCATACTGAAAATTATTAAATAATAAACTTTTCTCATTACAAACAGTAACAGAACATGGAAATCCTTTCAAAACGTTTTAGCTATCTATGATAGTTTGATTGCTACCGCTTAAAACCCCATTCAAGAGACAACCTTTGTTGGGTTTGATACTAACTTGTACCCAGCAGTGAACGAGCTTTAAGTAGGTCCATTTTTACTGTATTGACATTACAGAAGTTGCTAGTTAGCATCTTGTATGCTACTTGTGGCAAAGTGACACATGCGCAACTCACATCTTCACTCGTCTCTTGACGCATGCGTGACTCAAATCTGCACTTGATCTTATATTTCCCCTCAAATTTTCAGGATATTAGTAATAAAATGTATTCTATAACCAAGAACTAGGATTACAGTTATTTGAAGCATGTAGTCCAGGCAGTTACTTGGTGGTGGTGCTACAACAACAATCTTCTGCTCTAAACATCCAAAACCCAGGAAATGATCATTAATAGTAACAACCGCTTTACATCCGTTCATTTACTAAACAGCACTTTTGCAATTTCAGAAAATTGAAATGTTTTTTGTGCAAAAATCTCTTCAGTGTCCTCTGTAAATATTTCTATTCCTCATGATGTCTACCTAAAAGAACTGAGTCAGTTAATTAAAGTGTTTGCTGGTTCATCAACTTTTCTTTGAAATTTAAAGCAGCATTTTTCTGGTCAGTTGAGGGCCATGAAACCAAAACTATGAGCTGAAAGATTCTAAAAAAGCTCATACAGTGTTGGAAAAACATCATAGTTTGGAGGTTCTAGTCTGTGTGTGGTTGTATCAGAAAGTTTTCCATCTCTAGGTTGAACAGAACGTCTCTCATTCATTCCTGTGGCTGTTAATGGTGGACACAATGTCTTCATTACATTGAGCCTCACTGTTACCTTTTTAATCAAATTCTCCTCATTATACCTAGAATCAATTGTTAATGTTGCTTTCAGTCATTATGGCCCTACTCTCTGGAATTCTCTTCCACATGAACTAAGGTCTGATACAACAGTATCTGCTTTTAAAAGCAGATTAAAGACATCTTTTTTCACATGCTTCTAGCTAGGTAACAGGTACATTTTTTGTCATAGAATCAGTATTTTTTTTAATCATTATTCCTTTTTTAATTATAAGACATACCACTCTTATTCCACTTTCTTTATTGTAATATTATTTTATTTTTATCCTATCTTACATACATTTTTACATACATATATGTAATCCCCTATTTTATATGTTAAATGCCTGGTGTGTAGAAATACTTTAATCCTTTGGTCAGTCAAATGAAATATACGATATTACACAAGAAAGTTGTAATTGGCCGCTTTTGCCTGGAACAAAATAGGAGGGCTATACGCGTAACAGAACACCACCTTAAAGAGGAAACAACTAGCACACATTATCTTCTTTGTTCAACATTTCTTGTTAGAATCAAACTGAGTTAAGTATTTCTACCCTTAAAAAAACTGTAGAATTACTTGCACACAACGCACAAGCACCATCAGTGTGGTCATGTACTGTTTTTATCCATGTTCTACTGTCGGTTTTATATGTTTTAATGTTTTTTGTGTTGCATGTTAAGTTTTACGGATGTCCTGCCTCTTAGACTGTAAACCTAGTCTACCTACGGGTGCCAATAAAGTAACCTGACCTGACTGATCTGACAGCAAAGGAAAACACAACCAAAATATATGCATTTTAATTTTATTTTTTAATGTTATGATTCACAGCGGCCATTTTGACTTGTCCAACACAAGTGCAACACCTAAATGGAACAATTGCTATTATGTGTCAAAATGGCCGCTGTGAGAAAGGTCCACTCATGGCCCTCATCTTGAAGGAAAAGATTTTTTAGGTTTTTGTTATAAAATCACCACTACCCTTCATCTCATTGGACCTATCACAAGTCCGGTGAGATGGAAGGTGTGACCTATTAAATCGTTTCCTTCAAGATGAATCCAGTATGCCTCAAGGTATAGCTGCCATGTTTTGTTTTCTTTTTTCTGGGAATCGGAGCACCGGATTATACCCAAGACAAATGCAGTATGCTTTAAGACTGCTTGGGTCTGCAGCCGGAAACCCCTACAGGGCTTGATTAACAGGTTTCCCACTGTTGTAAAAAACTTAACAACTGCAGACTTCACAGCTGCAAACTTCTTCGGCCGCGGATCGAGGAGGATATTCAGATGGCGTTTCAGATTCTTCAAAACAGCATCATCAAAAGATGTATCGTTTGATGCCATTGCAGCCTTCAGTAGCCTTTTTGGAGAACCAAACTCCTTTTCAAGGTCTATGTACATCGTCTTGTGTGCATTTATCAAGATGTTTGTGTTTTTTATGACAGCAGGTCCGGGGATGTCGATTTCCTTCTGCACCTTCTCTGACAGACGTTTGATGATGGCGTCGATGTCTGCCAGCTGCAGGGACATTCTGGTCCTCTGAGAGACTTTTTTGAGAAGTCTCATGAGTAGAGCAGCAATTAAGAGGTCGGTCAACCTCTCTGTTGTAGAAGATGAGGTATTATTTGACTTTTCGGAGCGTGTCGTCTGACTGGGGTCAGAGACCGGTAAAAACGCAGAGGACAATTCATTAGTTGCGACTCTTGGATCCACATCGCATGAAATTAATTCTAAACTATCCACGTGGCGTCTGACATTCAAATTGTCGATATCATCATCATCGTCATCATCGCAGATGTACTCAGATAGTGTCGCATCATTAGCGTTTGATGCCTGACTTGAACGAGAAGGTGTTGTAGTCTGACGCTGACTGTCGCTGGCTTTAGGGGACTTCTGCTTGTCGTTTTTGTCTGTGGGTTGTGTCAGCATTTTTGCGATTACGTTTTGGATGTCAGTTAGAGCACCACAGACTTCATCACTGCAACTTGCTTTTTCTGATGAGTCCTTTTCCAACCAGAGCAGGCCCTGCTGCAAGAACTTTCCCACTGCGTCCTCTGTCATGACATATAGAACTTCAGGTGAATGGTGAGACTTTCTTCTGATCCCAGACATGACAGAGTCAGAGAGACATCTCTCCGTTTCAACCATAGGAATCTGATATGTTGGGCCAGTCATCAGATGGTCGTACATTTTATCAGTCAGTTCCTTTGAGAACTTCCTGAACATGGCATTTGACGTAGAAGTATCTGGTGTTTTGCTGCCGTTTGCTGCAGGTTTCTGTGGTAGGTTTAATTGGTTAAACAAGCTGTCAACATCACTTTTGATGGTCTCATAATCTACTGAAGAAGACTGCTTTCTCACAGTGATCAGTTTCTGCCTGCTGGTCGGACGAGCAGCTTCGTGGGTGGGTGTGGTAGACTCCGGTACAGCTCCTGGGAGAATGTCTTCGACAGGGTGACAATCTTGTATGATTTTATTCTGAGAGAACCCTGAATCCGGTTTTAGACTCACAACGAAGCCTGTGTCTTTAGTCGTAAACAAGCTGTTCAGCTCTGTCTTCATTTTCTCAAATTGTTTTTGGAAAAACTTGCAACGAACGTTTTGGCTGGCGTTGGCGGTATCTTCTGAAGGTGCGGCCTTTGAGGCAAAGAAGTCTTTTACCTCATTTAGTATTAACGTCATATCAAAATGAGGTCCAGATGAGCTACTTTTCTCTGTGCCGTCAGGGACGTGTCCACAGTCTTTGTCATGCATGTCAGTAATTATAGTGTTGACAATTTTAGACGCTGCAAAATGAGCATCCAGAGAGGTGCTGAGAGGCGGGAGAGCGGCTTCATCCTCTTCTTCGATATTTGGTGCCTCGCCAGACCATTTGGCGAGGATTTCACTCACAGCAATTGTTGCTGAGGGGACAGAGATCCTAGATGTAATGCTCTGAGATGATTCACATTTCTCTGGTTCTTGCGGTTCCATCTCTGTTGCAGATTCAGAGCTTTTTTGTGGCTCGGTGCTTTCTTTCGGCAAACACAGTCCCAGGCACTGGGAGTTCAGCTTACCTAAATATCTTCTAAGACATTTTTTAGCATGAAACACCATAAGGCGAAGAGACGTTGTGTTGGACATGGAGCCATTGACAAAAAGCAGCGGGCTCTGATGGCCAAACAGGACTGTCCATGGCCACAGATACAGCAAAGTGTACCTTTAGTGCAACTTCTTTCTCGACCAGTGCTGCCAGCTTCTCAGCACTTTCACATTTGTCTTGTGGGACGTGAAAAGCTGCAGCAAAGCTACCATGGATGGAGTCTCCTATGCAAGTGATGAAGGTATTCAAAAGTGCAATAATATCAGCCTGAGATTTAGTCTCAAGGATGCGCTGACACATTGGTATTCCATTTCTCAGGACGTCTGTGGAGAGCGCCTGCACGATTTCCGTAAGCATATCAGTCAGAGTAGCTTGTGTGTCTGAGTCCCACGTATCTGCAGCTATCATGCTCCACTGTGCTGGAGAAATTCTCTCAAAACATTTGTTTACTATGGGCAGAAGATCCTCTGGTGTGATACGGATATTGTTGTCCATCTCAGATCCGGTTTGTCCATGTTTGAGACTTTTCGTTACTACGCTGCTTTGCTCTGGTTTATTTGGAACTTTCTGTATATAATTCAGTAGTTTGTTGATCCTCACTGTGGTTTCTGAATGTAGTCTTCAGGTCACTTGTCAAGAGTGAAAACTAAAGGCTGGTATTAGAATCAAACTGATCCAGCGTCACTGGCATGACATCATTGACATCAAGGCATCAAAGAGGTTTGATGCCTTGATGTCAATGACGTCATGCCAGCGTTCCTTTGAACGGGTCATGCCGCTGACATCATTGAACGCGTTCCATTTCAAACCACGCATGCGCACAGGCACACAAACTCGTGCGTGAGAATATGGGAAATGCGAATCAGCCACAATCCGGCTTTATAGTGTTAAACAGTGATGATAAAAAAACATTTTTGCAACAATATTTCAAAATAAATTCTTCTTCTAACCAGTTTCAGTCCAGTTTTCGATTTTATTTCACCAAACAATATGTTTTTAAAAGAAAGTTTATTGTGCTGCCCAAAACACACATGTAGGCTACTGTGCTCAAAGATAAATCTTATAGCGTGTGCGCAAAATATAAACTTTAAAGACTTCCAGGGCTCCGTATTAATGTATAATACGTCTCTCATCACTTGACCAGAAAGCTAAACAGCTATTGCCCGTCTCTTTCTGTAAACAGAAGATGAGTTTTCATTTTCACCCAAACACAAGCTTTCATATAGCAGGGATACTGAGAAGAGTTTAGTATTACGCCAAGGTCTTTTCATAGTTTAAAGTCGTTGATCATTTAAATGAGACGATGGGGACTTGAAGAATGTGGCTTTTAGATATGCCTTGACTCAGATAGCAGATTCAATTAAATTCTCTTAATATTTCTTGCAGTTAACTGTTACTATTGTTATGGTCAGCTGTAGTCTTCCTGTCCTGCTCGTTTTTCCCTCCCCTTTTTTCCCTGTGTGTGTGTTTTGTCTTCACCTACATATAACGACATATAAAGAGTAGACGAGCCTGGAGCGTCTCATGTCATCCGTCCCGTCTCATGCGGTCTCGTCTCATGCGGAGGTGTGTCCAACGGTAATTTCAGAGGGTCAAAATTACTAAATCGCGAATAATTTTCCAGATGGAGTCACGGGGAAATTCGTGACCACATTTGTTGACCTCTGCCGGGAGAATGTTTTTTAGTTTGCCTATAATCTGCATTCATTATAGAGATGGACATATTTTTTTAAATATTTAAAAAAAGACCAAATATTTTTCTCATTAGCATGATAGTTGACGCGAGCTTTTACTTTGAAAAGTAAAAGAGAGAGTGTTTTATTCCAGATTTGAGCTTTTATTTTGAAAAGTAGAAGCTCGGGGATGGCAGAAGGATTTTTTATTTTATAGACGGACATATATTTTTTAAGTGTTTTAGTCATTTGTATTATTGCCGTTACTGTTTAATTAAAAAAAAAACACCAAATATTAAAAGTATTTCATTCATTAGCTTGATAGTTGACTTATTCCAGACGATAGTCTGCATTTATCTTGTCAACACAATCATAACATTCAGAAATGAGCAAACTGTATTTATGGCAAAATTGTTACTTTGACTGCAACAAACGTGGTCACGAATTTCCCCGTGAATCCATCTGGAAAATAATTCGTGATTTCGTATTTTTGACCCTCTGAATTTACCGTTGGACACACCTCCGCATGAGACGAGACCGCATGAGAGGGGACGGATGACATGGGACGCTCCAGGCTGCAGCCTTACACTCTTGAGTTTGCAAGAGTGTATGGCTGCAGCCTGGAGCGTCCCATGTCATCCGTCCCGTCTCATGCGGTCTCAGAGGGTCAACATACGAAATCGCGACTAATTTTCCAGATGGAGTCACGGGGAAATTCGTGACCACGTTTGTTGCAATCAATTGAAAAACGTTAAAAACTGGACATATATGTCCAGTAACAATTTTGCCATAAATGGTTTGATCATTTCTGAATGTTAAGTTGTGTTGACAAGATAAATTAGCCAGACTATCGTCTGGAATAAAATAAGCCTGCTTCAACTATCAAGCTGAAATACTTTTAATATTGGTGTTATAACAACGATTATCATACTGATGAATAAAACACAAAATATTTATGTCCGTCTATAAAATAAATGCAGATTATAGGCAAACTAAAAATCCTTCTGCCATCCCCGAGCTTCTACTTTCAAAATAAAAGCTCGCATCTGGAATAAAATATTTTGATTTTTTTAAATATTTAAAAATATATGTCCGTCTCTAAATAATAAATGCAGATTATAGGCAAACTAAGAAATTCCTTCTATAGCTGCAACTTGGATCCAAGTTGCAGCCATAGAAGGAATTTCTCTCCTGGCAGATGTCAATCATTTGGTTTTGTTTTTAATTTTTTCCCCTTTCATACAATACAACACAAATACAACAGAACCGCTGGCGCTGAAGTGGAAGAAAAATACAATCGCATTGTGGCCCAAGGCCGTGGCAGCAGAGATACGCAGTCGGATGCAGGACGGGTCCCAGAGACCCGAAGGCCGATGCCGCGGTAGTAGAAAAATACAACCGATTCTTCCCCGGGTCCCAGAGACCCGACCGCATTGTGCCCCGGGTCCCAGAGACCCGACCGCATTCTGCCCCGGGTCTCAGAGACCCGACAGCATTCTGCCCTGGGTCCAACCCGACCGCATTTTGCCCCGGGTCTCAGAGACCCGACCGCATTCTGCCCCGGGTCCCAGAGACCCGACCGCATTGTGCCCCGGGTCTCAGAGACCCGACCGCATTCTGCCCCGGGTCCCAGAGACCCGACCGCATTCTGCCCCGGGTCCCAGAGACCTGACCGCATTCTGCCCCGGGTCTCAGAGACCCGACAGCCGAGGCAGCGCCAGTAGAGCTACAGTCGAATGCTCTCGCCATGCTGATCAGTAGTTGTATTTGCAGCAATGTCGCAGTGACGTGTCAAAACAATATAAAATATAAAATTAAAAAGAGTCTTGGAAAGAGTGTAACATGTTTATTTTTGTATTCTGGTTCTTGTTGTGTGCAGATCCTTGTTAGTTGGCAGAAACGGTTTCATCAAATGTAGGTTAATATGGAACAACACAACCATAACATTCAGAAATGAGCAAACTATATTTATGGCAAAATTGTTACTTTAACAGTTTTTAACGTTTTTCAATTGATTGCAACAAACGTGGTAACGAATTTATCCGTGACTCCATCTGGAAAATTATTCGCGATTTCGTATTTTGACCCTCTGAATTTACCGTTGGACACACCTCCGTATGAGACGAGACCGCATGAGACGGGACGGATGACATGGGACGCTCCAGGCTGCAGCCATACCCGTCTCTGAGTTTGTGTGCCTTTGCGCATGCGTGGTTTGAAATGGAACGCGTTCAATGATGTCAGCGGCATGACCCGTTCAAAGGAACGCTGGCATGACGTCATTGACATCAAACCTCTTTGATGCCTTGATGTCAATGATGTCATGCCAGTGACGCTGGATCAGTTTGAGTCTAATACCAGCCTTTAGTTTTCACACTTGACAAGTGACCTGAAGACTACATTCAGAAACCACAGTGAGGATCAACAAACTACTGAATTATATACAGAAAGTTCCAAATAAACCAGAGCAAAGCAGCGTAGTAAACGAAAAGTCTCAAACATGGACAAATCCGGATCTGAGATGGACAACAATATCCGTATCACACCAGAGGATCTTCTGCCCATAGTAAACAAATGTTTTGAGAGAATTTCTCCAGCACAGTGGAGCATGATAGCTGCAGATACGTGGGACTCAGACACACAAGCTACTCTGACTGACTGATATGCTTACGGAAATCGTGCAGGCGCTCTCCACAGACGTCCTGAGAAATGGAATACCAATGTGTCAGCGCATCCTTGAGACTAAATCTCAGGCTGATATTATTGCACTTTTGAATACCTTCATCACTTGCATAGGAGACTCCATCCATGGTAGCTTTGCTGCAGCTTTTCACG
>JABXJD010003153.1:0-34322 GCA_013375575.1 Percina caprodes
ATAGAGAAGTCCTTAAAGTCTCCCAGGAGGTCACACACACGTAGGCCGGTGCGAGATGCTTTGCTGGAGTATGCAGGTCCAATGCCCTTCTTGGTTGTTCCAATGCTGTTATGATGAAACAAAAGCCAAAGTGAGTGATGTAAAAAAATGAAGGGGATTAAAGTAGATGAATGTATTCTGACTGTAGTATACTGTGGCATAGTATCTTTTGGCAAAATGTTGGCAGGGCTGTCCTCCCCTATCCTTACTTCTTTCCTTCTTGTGCTTGTCTCTCAGTTTCCTGTAAGCCATCAACAACTTGGTGGAAATCAAACACTGCAGAGAGAAAGCAAACAAGGCCTTGCGCGCTTAGACTGTACTTATTTGAATGAAGTGAATGAATGAAACCTCTGTAAACAATTGCTTATACTGTACATACCAAGGTGAGCTCTGTCTGAGACAATTAGTCTCTTCTCCCAGCCTTTCAGACCTGGTTAGAAAATAGATATTACATCTCGCATGAATAGACACTAATGTTAATTTACACTAGTGCATTATGTGTGAAGTTCATTCTTTTTTAAAATACCTTTCTTTTCATTTTTGCCCTTCTTCAAACAGGCCGGGTAGATGTATAACCACTCCATTGCCTACAAGAGCAAGGAAGAGGAATATGTAGACTCAACTGCTCTAATATTTTTTATCATGTTGTCTCAATAAAGCTGAATATTAAAGCCATTACCGATGAGTGATATGCTTTTGGAGTTGATGATTCCACTGGGGAGAAGGTGGAAGTCGTACTCCTTGCCGTCCACTACCACTGTGTGCCCTGCATTGTTGCCCCCCTATTAATCAAAGCAAGGTTCATATTGTGATAGTTTATACTGTCAATGTTTTAATGACGATATAATCAAATACAGTATGACCTTAACATCTAAGACTGCCACAAAAGATTCAGCCACATACACGTCTCATCTTATTTTCGTAAGACTATGATAAGCCACCCTTTTCCCAATTCACAGAGCTTTTCCAGCACCTATTTTAATAGACTTGGCTGGTGCTGGTGGATTCACCACTCTGTTCCCCCTGGCTAAGTCCTGGCCTTCTCACATATCAAGCCACCCTGAGAATGTGACCTCTCTCTAGTCCGGTGGGTGGGGCCCTCAAGCCTTCAGAACACACACACACACACACACACACACACACACACACACACACACACAAACTATTGGCAGGTTTCTCTGCCCCCCAGTGCTGGCGTGACCTCTGATTTCTGACCAGAGGGTTATAGAAACTCATCTGTCTGGAGTTGTTTTTAATATGAATTCAATGCATCCTAAACTCAATCTCTTTGTCATCAGCGGAATGAGTCAGTCAGAACAACGTTACACTGATTAGAGGTGGGTACAAGTTGTACTTGCACATGCTAAAATGATGAAGACATTTGGCATCTGTAAAATGTTTTGAAATGTGAGATTAATGGCCACAATTCCCCTATCCCATCATTCAAGTCCATTATTAAACTGCAGTACATACTCAAATATTAGTCAAACAGGTTTTCCAGCTAATAATATTGCTCAGCAAAATGAAAATGTCCAGGAAGTCACCACTTATTGGACTTATTCTGTTAGGTACTCCCAGATCACAGAAGAACGAGCGTTTTCAAACTGAGCACCTGTTGCGCTTTAACAAAGTAGTGACAGTAGTGACAGATAACGGCATTCAGCACTAATACAAGGACACGCCCCTGTGAATGCTCATCTGAAATCACGGATCAAAACATTTACCTGACATCTGCAGACAACGTCAGCTTCAGTAGCCAACAAATCGACAACTTTTCCTTTGCCCTCGTCTCCCCTGCGCACCGAGCACCACCGTCGCTTTGTTCCCCGCGTCGTTGCGCGATCGTTTCTGCCCGGTCGCGGCGGGTTGATTCATATTTTTGTGGTCTTTTGCTGACCAGGTGAGCGACATGATGGTGGTGGCTTTAGGCTGTCCCTCTCCAGACTAAGCGGTCTCCAAGAGGGGCAATGCCATATCTGTAACTTCATAGCCAATGATGTCAGAGCCAGACGCGCAGAAGTGCGTAGTGCTCGGGCGACTTGTCTCCAAGGCTGTTAAAGCAACCAGAATAAGTCCTTACACAGCACTCACAGGGATGAATGAAGGTGGATGCATTTATTATTACCATTGTAACATTTATCGTACGCAGACTGCATAAGAGAGCTTTTCTAATTGATTGTTTGCCTCATTACTGACATCTGTGTAAATGGGTTGACTGATTAAAAAACAAACAGCTGAACAGTAAATTCACTTTTATTAAAATATATTTAACATTAAAAGTCACAATCCATTATATTCCGCCCTTACAGTATTCTCTTAAAGAGCATCTGGATAATATAAGAAATTAAGACATGATTTTTAAGCAATTGTTTTTTGTTAAATTAAATATCTATATTTTTTTAACAGGTGCTGAAAGGTAAATAGAGCATATAGCAAAAACATTCACCGTATATTACAATTATACGAAACATAAGAAATATTAAACTTTTTTTGACTGGTTTTCAATCCAAACCACTCATGTACACACACAAAATAACTACAACTTATTCCTTTAAATAAAGTGACATATTGACGTCCTTGCTGTGACGATCCCAGCCTTAAACGCGTTTACCCTTCTTGGATTTAAGACTTCTGGCCCCCTTTGAAGGAATCATTGCTCCTGTTGGTCTCATACAATGAAGTATACTTTAGTCCTTCCAGTTCACAACTCCTGCATGAAATTACCATTTTCTTTTTCCTCTTGATGTCCTTTTTCTGGAGTCACCTATGAAAACAAAGACTAAAATGAATTGATAGAATCAAAATATATCCAAATAAAATACTTAAAAAAAAAAAAAAAAAAAAAGGTATAAAGTATTTTTATAGTTACATCAGGATAAAATGATTGGCTCACAAAGCATTTGGCAGAGACATTTATACAGGATTGTTTGGCTTACAAACATGACTACATTGACTTACATGACTAAAATTTTAAAAGATTTTTTAGTGGTGAAAAACATTTTTAATGCATCACATTCAGCGACTTTCATTAATGTCAGATTAACAAAGCACAGTTTACAGGAAGCACGCAAGACTTAATAGGTTGAACAGTCCCAGTTGCAGATTTGGGGAATGGACAAGAAAATATGGAAGAAGAGACACAAAAGTGGCGGCTTTTATGAAATAACTCACTTCACAATGACTTCACAAACTGCTTGAGATCACAAACTGTGCTGTGAGATTACTTAATCACTTATTAAAAAGAGGATTATTTGCTGTAAGTAATGGCACTTTCAAGGTTAGTTTTACGGCGGGTTTGATTAACATTAGAATCACAGCAACACACGTGCGTTTGGTCAAATGCTGTTGGGCCTGATAGGAAAAGTGTTAAAGAGAGAGCATGTCTTAAAAGCTGGACAACAGATACAAATGAAAAATCTAGATTCCAGTTAGACCAACAAATGACGTGTTATTTAGACCAAAGCTGCGATGGTGATTGAGTTCATTAGGGTGATGTTTCTGCTTACAGTTTTCCATCCCATCGATTTGACCTACCTCACTGCAACACACAGCCTTTTTTATGTTTAGTGTGTCCTTTCCCACAGTTACCTTGTGTTTCAGAGAGTTAGAATGGAAATCAGAGCATTCAAACAAACTGTCCACAGCTTCAAATCCATATTAAATATGCAAATCAAGTTCTGCACATTGCATCCATACTCTTTAATAAAAGCATGTCTTCATGTAAAAATACTTATGAATACACAAAAATAAACCATACATAAAATATAAAACGTTAAATGCAGTAAAAAATAAATAAGGATTTTCCTTTAAGACACATCACAAGACTAGCATTCCAAACGTGATCTTTATTTAAGTTAATGGATTGGTTACCTTGATTACTCTTCTTGTTTCGTTTATAGAAGCTCTGCTTTTCTTTGGTTCTGGCTTAAGGGATGGAGGCACTGCTCCAGACACTGATGGTGGCTCTTCTGACTGCAGTCCATCTGGGACGTCGCACCCCTTGATGCCCTCACCAAGTGCAAGTGTAGTCCCGGACGTTTCTACAATAATGCCTTTACGCTCTTCCCGACCCTCCTGTTGTCCTACAGTCTCTGCTAAGCAGTTTATTTTATTACTAGTTTCACCTTTCCCATCTCCCATTGTACTGCCTGCACTACTCTGTGTCACTGTGTCTGTATTAGGTAAAGGACTTTCCTTTATCTGAACATTCACGTCCACTGGCTCCTCAGCCATCAGCTTCTCAGACACCAGGCTCGAAGTGCCATCTAACACAGCCTCTAGCAGGTCAGAATCAGAGAGGGAAGATGGGCTGAGGACGCTGGTTTCAGTTGAGTCCAATGATAAGCCATTTGTGGGGAGACATGGTTGATGTTCTGCATTAACTTGAGGCTGAGGTTGTGTCGGAGCTTGGGGTGATACTGCAGATTTCTCTGAGTGTTGCTCCTCCTGCAGCGACACAGATCTTTCCAGGTGTGTCTGCATTGTCGTGGCTGGCTCTCCTGGGAGTGCCTCGGGGTACAGCTGGTCTGTCTTGCATTCCATTCTGCAGTGCTGGCGGAGTGTCTTCTGATGGGCTGATGAAGCCGTTCATGTCGCTTGTGCTGGCCTGGTGACCCCCTGTCTGACGTTTGCTGGATGCGGATATGGCGGCTATTTCTACGGCTTTTTCGTCTACAGGCATCACACTTGATCCTGAGGGGGAAAGTAGGTAGTATTGAGACCATTTCTAGCTTTGAAATGGGGCGATTTATTTATTTATTTTTACAGTGAGCAAAGCTGCATGAAAAGAAAAAAATGCTCTGCATGTATACAAATGATAAAAGCAGCAAGGCTGTGTTGTGGCTCGCAGTTAAGTGACTCAGCAGCGGAGCGAAGAACTGCGGATTGAGGCCACAGTCTCTTGTCCTTACCAGATGGGCAGGTATCCCTACGCATTTCACTAGAAGGGGGGCTTGCCGAATCGCACCTTGGCCTGGTCTTTCTTAGGCTGAAACCTTTCCTGATATCCGCCAGTAGATGGTCGATAATGCAGCCATCATTCTGTGGTATGAAGCCTTTCTTGACTGGTAACAAAGAGGTTAAAAAAAATAAAAAAAAATAACAAAAAATAACAAAAAAGGGCTTAAAACACGTGATTTTTTTGGTTAGGAATGTCTAGTATTTAGTGAAAGAAAGGAGGGCTGTTACGACTTACTGATTTTTCCATTCTCTCCTTTCTGTCTCTTGGACTCCTCCTCAGCCAGCTGCTGCTTCCTCTTCTCAGTCTTGGCTGCCTGCTCACTTCTGGTTTTGTTTTCCTGTTGACATGAAAGTAAGAAAGTCACACAGAGCCACACAGACACATAGCCCGAGACAGACTTACACACACCTTCAGTGCCTTGAGGAATAGTCCTCTGAAAGACCTGATGGTTCCAAAAAGTTCATCAAGCGACAACTGATTGGCATCTTCACAGAGATAGTCAGCCAGCTCACTCCTCTTCTTGTCAAGCGCAGCGAACCTTTCACTTAAAGCTTCACATGCCTCCAGACTTTCCTGCCGTAGAAAATGGGGGTATTTGGATCCAGCTTCCAAAACAGTATTGAGTCATCACAATTTGGCTCCATTTGCAAAGCAGACACTAAAATCTTACCTCAAGAACTTTGGCATATTGCGCCTTCATCTCTTCGACAGAGTTGGAAACCTTCTTGGCCGTTTCATTCAGTCGTTTTAGCAAGGCATTGGCCTCTGACTGAGCAGAGTCTAGATTAACTCTGACAAAGTGTAAAACATTTTGTTAGAAAAGAAATCCAAACCAATAAAAAAAAAAAAAAAAAAAAAAAGAACAAAAAAGAATGTAAGCTAATGTAGACGTGAAAAAGGTTTCTATACCCTGCTGCTTTTTCACAGATCTCCATCTCATCTGGCAGGGTCAACAGCTCCGGGTGGTTGGCCTCTGCTTTCTTTGCAAAACAAGCCATGCAGTGTGTAATTAAAAAACGGGTTCAGAACAGAGTGAGAATAAATAGTTATGGCAGCTGTGAGCCACTTTGTGTACCTCTAGGATGTAATGAAGCAGCGTAATGCGGCTCTTGTTGGCCTTTGTCTCTGTAAGCTTGAGCAGAGAGCTGAGTTTGAACCCCTCGGCGTTTCCTGTGTGACTTCCCTGGAAGTAAACCAATGATTAAGAATGCAAGCTCTGTCTAATGTCAGCTTAAAGTAAAATATAAATTTGATAGAAAAAAAAGGTTCTTACATAGTTGAGAAAATTCCCAACGTCAAGGATGAGCCTGCAGAAACTGGGCACGAGCGTGCTTGTTCTGAGAGCTGAGAGATTTGTACCATGGTGTTAGTTTGTGTGTATATGTATGTATGTATGTATGTATGTATGTATTAAAGACTGCATGCATGTGAATACAGCTGAAGGCCTAGGGTTTACTTACACTGGCAAGCCTCCTCCACCAGCTTGACTTTAGGTTTGAGCATATCCAATACTGACAAAGTCTCCTCACAGAGCAACATGCACTCAATCCTCAACTGATAACTGGTGAAACAAGCCAAAAAGAATAAATATGCCACCAAGAATGAAGCATACATATATTTAAAAGTTAAAAACAGAACTGGTGCAAAAAAAACAAAAACGTTACCATGGCACAGTGAGAAGGGAGGTGTAGAAGCGGTCAACATTTGCCAACTTGTCTTTTTCTCCTTGGAAAGACTTCAAGTTTTCAATCTAAGCACAAGACAGTAAGTCAAACATTTGCCATTTTAAAGTGGGCCCTTGATAGCAGATATAAGTGCAAACAAGTATCTAGGTAAAGATGGAGAATTGGTAAAGTACACACCTCATGCTTCTCTGGTAGGAGCTTAAGAAGCTGTTTTAGAACCTCTACATCAAATTTACTACGATCCCCATTCTGAATCATGGCTACAAAGTCCTCATTTGTGCTGGATAGAGAAAATAAAAAAAATATTGAGCTGATAAATGGAACAAATCTAAAAAAAAATAAGAAAAAGAAAAATCTAATGTGCAACATCTTACCATCTGAACTGCTTTAGGAATATGTTCAAATTCAGGTTTTTCTTTGGATCAATAAATGTAATCTATAGGACAAGGAGTTATTTATTATCAATTATTCAGCTTTGATAATCAGGTGCATTTGTTCCGAGTGCTACAGCTCTGAGGAGTTGTGTCGAGTGTTGACCAAGCACACCTCTTTGGGCTCCTTCTTGACATGAGCAGCTGCCCCCTTGTCCTTGTGCTCAGTCACCGGGAGACAGAACAGCTGCTCGATACTACTGTAGTCCGGCTCCCGAGGATGAGGCGCTTTCTGAACCGAGGACCACATGGAGTTACCATCTGTGTGCAAGCAGGAAAAGAGGAACCTGTTATGAGCTCATGTGGCTCCATTTTGTATCAACATCCTATCATGGCTAAAATTAATTTGACAGGGGAATGCTCTGCCAACATCCACATTAAATAACATCCAAATTTGTAATAATGGTTATGTTCAAATCAAATGTTCCATTCCCATTAACTATTCTCTACACAGATGCCTTGTGCCAATGTCACTCACATTTCCCATGATGTAATTCTATTTAAAAAACAAAACAAAAAAAACAAACATACAAAATAGCCTGAAGGGGTTGATAATATCTTGACAGATGCAGGCAAAAAAGTGATTTAGCATATTCAAAGTTGGCTTGACACTCAAAATTAGATTCAGCTAGGGCTGCTGCCTTTGTAATGTAAATGACAGATTGTCGTTAAGATAATTTCAGCCTTCACAAGAATGTTTTATCCACTCACCAGTAACAGTGCGGAGTTTCTGCCAGTTGAGCTTTTTCATCCTCAGGGTGGGACATGGGCTTGCCTTTGTGGGTGCAGCGCACCCCAAGGCCTGGCTACTCTGAGCCACTATCAAGCCTGGTGGAGGTGGCATGCCAGGTAAGGGAGGTGGTAGTGGTGGTCCGCCACCCATCCCTGGCAGGGGTGGTGGTGGAGGTGGCATGCCTGGACCGCCAGGCAACGGTGGTGGTGGGGGTGGTAGCGGCATTCCAGGCAAGGGAGGAGGTGGAGGGGGTCCACCAAACCCTCCAGGTAGCGGAGGAGGTGGAGGGGGTCCACCAAACCCTCCAGGTAGCGGAGGAGGTGGAGGTGGGCACTGGTTGAAAGGTTGGCGCGGGGTACCTGTCATAGGGGGTAGAGGAGGTGGTGGTGGTGGTAGAGGAGAGGCACAAATTGGCTTCAGAGAGGATGTTATGCTTTTCTCTTTCTCCTGATGATCCAGATCAGTTTGCATGGCCTTATCTACTTTCACAAGCTGCCCGTCCACCTCATGATGACCGTCGCAGCTCTTGCCTTTGGAGAACATCAGCCGCTGCATGATCTTCTCACACGACTCCACCTGAGCTGGAGCACAAATCCAAAACACACACACACCCACACACCCACATTGAAAATACTTCTCACTTAAATAAAAGCTTTTAGCCACCCTGTAAACAGCTGTTTCCATGTCATGGCTGTGACAGGTTTTTCTTGGATAAGCACTCCACTTCACATATGAATCACTGAGGAAGCCATTAGCAGTATTGCTGCTTCAGTGCTGACTCACAGTCCTGGGCCAGCAGTATGGCTCTGTTAGTGATGGCCTCTAGAGCCAGCCAGATATCCGAACGTCCAGGCCCCAGCACCAACAACGTCTGCAGGATGGACAGCAGCTGGAGAGACGCTGGAGAGCTGCTCACCTGCACAAATTAAGAGAGCTTGTCATGTTTATAGCACCACAATCAGAAAGACAATAAGAGATATTTTCCTTTACTGTAATCAGACACTGATTCATGATAAGACAGGGCTCACCTTGTTAAAGAGTGTAGTGAAAACCTCCAGGTGATCACTCATGTCAATGCCCCCATAGACCCGCAGCAGCTCCTCTTCATCTTCAGCCATTGTCTCTTCAAAAGTTTCACATTGAATGATCAAGTCTTCATCCTCCTGCTCCCTGCAGACCACACACATACAGGTCACTGGTGGGGACATTTCATTGCGTTTAAATACCATTTTCAGTTTTTAAAAAGCAATAACAAGGGCCTCTAAATACTTTCATTAATGGACACAAATAGCATCATCCATGATTATGGACTTTAAAATGACCTGAAACTTGGAAGTTCACTTGCTGCAAATCTGCTTTAGAGACTAAAGAAACTGACTAAATTAAATGTGAACAACAGAAGGAAGGCTCACCTTAACTTTGGCAGAATATCAAGTAACTGGAGCCCTGCAAGACAACAATAAAACACAGCCCAGAGTATAACAAATATCAATAATTATATTATAGTATCAATAATACTTTATCTCCCAAATGTGTCACACATCTCTCCACAGTGGCATATGTTAGTTTTTGAAGGAATTGGCAGGAAGTCACAGGTGAGCAATCACACAAGAGGAGTGGCCAAACAAATGGCTGATTGATCCAATGTGGTAGGTGGCATTTTTATTGAATTTAGATAGTTTTATAGCTGCAAATATGACATATTTGTCAAACTATCTTGACTGTTGTGATCGACAGGCAGCTTTGAAGCTCAGTGCTTATCACTGATGCCTCATAGGAAAAGCCTCAATCCAAGGTTAGTCCTGTTTTGTCCAGGGCTGGGACATACTCCACAGGCTATAAGAAAGAACAATCCACTATAAATAAAAAGAATGGATAGTGATTTTCATTCAAATGGCCAATTTTCTCACAAAGCTTTCATCAAAATCTCATTAGGTCAGTGTGATTTAATGACAGTTAGTGATGAAATTTTCTCTAAATTGAAACTTTTGATAGTCACTGGTTATTGTGTAAAATACATGAAAACACACTGTATACACGTAAGGTTTGTTTAGTTCTCAGGCGTTTGGTCAAAGTGAAAATGAGGCCATTAGACCTATTTTTAGACAGACACAGTGACAGAGATATTTGTAATGGAGCTCCTGCTGATGGCCCGCTTTCCCATCTGCATTTACTTTCAGGGAGACCAGAGTGTGACCTTACTTATGATGGGACTCTAGACTCCTGATTCATTGTTAAGTAGCAGCTGAATGGAGAACCAACCGATAAACTGCTTTCTCATCTTATCTCTCTGCCTGAGGTCATCTGTGCCAAGATGAGGGAGTTGATGAAACTGAGGAGTGTGACCATGTAAGGGACGTTATCTGTGGCCTGCAGCTCGTTCATGATCACACTGAAGCGATACTGCTGCGTCTTGACGCCCTGAAGGGAAATCAAAGTCGGTTTGAGTCATCATCTTCATTGAGGAACATTGAACATTAAACATTTACAGGTTTAAGATCCCTGCGCATGTAACCTACCACTAGGGGGCAACAACTTAACTTTTCAAAAAAAATGTTTGAAGCATGACTTCTACATGTTCATCTACTTGCCTTGTAGTGGTCCAGGGCATCCAGTGCCAGGCGATGACCGTCTGTAGAGAACACGCTGAGGGCAGCAAGGAGCTCAAACACCTGCATTTTCACCATGGTGTTGGAAGTGTCCAAAGCTGCAGAGAATCATGATCACACACATCAGTACATGTCGAGCACTGATATTTTCCATCTGTTTCTCTTAAAGCAAAACCCCCAATCTCCATTCTTTCCTTTGTGTGTACTGTTTATTTCAGCCACTTAACTTGAACTTTGCCATCACAAGATATTGCGTTGTACTGTATAAACATGTTTTTATTTTATTTTGTTATGTGTGTGTGTGTGTGTGTGTGTGTGTGTGTGTGTGTCAGAGGTGGGGAAATTCAATATTCACAACTCACTGTGAAACAGCATTTTTAGGGATGTTGTTACATCTGTACATAAAGCTGGAACTGGAAAATTCAGCTCAACTCAGTGAGTCAGAGAGACTTATGTGAGTTCATTTAACAAAATACTGGAAATAAAGTGGCAGCTCTGTTCCTTAAACATGGCTTTCTTTTGAAAGAACAGGATAATTTAAATATCTAGATCAAATTGTTTAGTATATTTCAAGTATTTTCTGCAGCATCTCCGCCACTTTTTCCGTGTGTGAGACTACTCTGAGACATAATCATACAAAATCATACTACATGGGAAATGAGTGCAGCACATGGATGATTCTTTACAAAAATGAAGGGTGGTCAACCTTGGGAGAGCTTCCTAATGTATCCCTCATTGTCTATAATGAAGTGGATCCCTGCAGAGGAGTTCATGACTGCCCGGACGCAGCTGACACAAGTGAGTTGCAGAAGGGCATCGGCAATGCGAGAGCATCCCGGCCCGAGCCGGTCCAGGGCCTCCAGGAGGAGATCCAACCCACTCAGCTCCAGGAACTGGACCATCCACGTCTGGTCGCTGCCCTCCAGGCGACGCCTTAGCCCAGAGTAGTTGACCACAGTGGGAACTTGCAGCAGTCTGATACACAGCTCTGGATCAGCACTCTCTAGGTTGGCCTCTGGCTGTGTATCTGAGTCCTGCGAGGAGCCCAGGCGTCCCCTGACTGCCTCCCACTTCTTCTTCCCATCTGACTTCCCCGACATGATGGCTGTGGAGAAGAGATGGGAATCATGTTCAGTTTTTTCAGTGTTAGTGTGTATTTTTCAGAAAGAAAATTCTTGTTTGTTTGCTTGCTTGCTTGTTTGGACTGCAGATGGCGTCTGTTTGCAACGATATCCAATGATTTTGCCCAGTGTACAATGTTTTTGTTGCTATCCAGACAAGAGGAAGCAGGCCAAAATAATGCCTTATCAGAAAGAAAAGCAGAAAAGGAAATGATAGCTCTGCACTTTTGTGGAACAGTAAAAGATATGTCAGCCATCCAGTCACCACCAGCTCCAAACATTCCTATTTAATCCTGCTTGAAAGAAAAAGACTCGTTGTCAGCTCGCTGCAAAGCCGGGTTCAGTGTTGTCTGGACAGTGCGTATTGCAATTTACCATATAAATACATCTATTTTTAAGCTCATTCCTTGGATATAAACACTGGAAAACATGTACAATGCACACTTGTGAAAAATGAATACACAGAAGCAAGTGTGCAGGAGGAACATTTCACAGATATCATACCAACATATCTAACATTGACATGATTACACACGTTGTGCCCTTTTCTTGCATAACTTCAGAGCACAGTCCCCTGTTTAATCACAAGCTTCTAAAACTATCCACTGCAATGCATGTTACTAGTATAAACATGTCCCCACTCTAATAAAATCAACAGGATAAGGGTTCAGTCCAAAAAGGGGAATTCTTCTCCAGAAGTCTAAAAATATTTCTCTATGTGCTGGAGTTGTGATATTAGGTGGTTCGGCATAAAAGAACAAGCGTGAGTGGTCCTTCTGTCTCCTGTTGTTGATTTCACACTTGGCAGACGTAAGATATACAGATGAAGCATTGAGTGATGAGCATGAACAAACACAATGCTCTGTTCACAGTGCCAGCCTGGAAGGAATTATAGCTTTTACAAGTCCTCTATTTTACCATCTAGACAATGTAGGGCCCTGCTCAGAAATCATGCCTTTTCCACTTCATTTTGATTCTCGTGTTTTAGGAGCTCAGTCAACTAAACACAGTAAAAATCCAATTTTGGATTTCTCTCTTTTCAAAAGGTAATTCACAGAAGTAATGACTGTGAAAAATCGGACAAATTGTTTTACTATTCACTTGACAGATTCAAGGTAAAATGAGGCTTCTTCTTTTCTCACATAATCTGGCAAAGCTTGTTTCAGCTCTGACTGCAGCATTTTTTAGACCTGCTGCCAGTGTGAGTGTGTTACCGTAGCAGCAAGCAGACAGACAATGGTGTTTTACAATAGGCCTTCTCAATACTCTTCAAAGAGCTGTGTTAGCCACAAAATGGATGGAATGCTCCCTGCCCCCCCCTTTGAGGCTAATAAGAGCAGTGGTCAGCAAACCAGTTTCAACCCTTTCTTCAGGAGTAGTACATTTGGCCGTCATGTTCAGTGTGAGTAAGGAACAAAAGTTGCAAGTTGACATTTGTAATCTAGGGAAATTGTCACAGTCATGGACACTTGTGAAGCTACTCAGAAAGAATTAATTCATGCCTTGACAAGCCATACTTATGAGTAAGGCATTGTGAGAAAATAGTGTGCACAGACCGGACTTGCCCGTTCATACAGGAACTTTTCATAAGGAAGGAAAGGACTTTCCCAGGACAGGAAACTTAGTTTGAGATAAACATGGAGTGGTGACAGCTCATGTTCCTCTTTTGAAGTTTCATTTTATCCCAAGATATTTTGTCCATGAGCAAACATCTGGGTTACTATATGCCAAGCAGCTTCAAAATATAAAATAATGGAAACAAAAACATTTGCCCAGTATTTCATGTACTCCTCAAATATAAGCAACTTTCATTTCACGACCTTGTCTGCCAGATCTCCCACATGTATTCACTAATAGCAGGCTGATTCACTGCAAACAGGACAAACCTACTCATCTGTCCTCTGGTTAAACCGCCCACACAGCAGCCCACTGTTCCTGTACAGAATCAACACTTGTGAAAACGCTGAAACATCTCCACTGATTTATTTAATCTGAGACATATGCAAAGCTTGCATAATTAATGTTATCTACTCTGTGCAAGTCCGCAATAATAAACTAGTAAAGGGAATAAGTTAAATATCATGTGGCATTTTACTGTCTAGCTTCTTGTGTTGTTTTTGTCCACTGAAACACCAGATATGGTTAGGAGATAAAGGATGGGTTGGATATTATAAAAAAAAAAAAACAACAACTTTTGAGCACTAAAATGATAACAGTTGATTTCATGGTACAACATGGTAACACATGTAACATATGATGCTTGGAGATTGCATAATTAGGCCTACAGATAGTTATTCAAGCCTATCAATGCCATAACGTCTTAGTATTTGCAGAGCGAATACAACAACATAGAACATCTGGTAACATTTAACTGATATCCTAACCTCCCTCTCTTCCACTCTGCTATTTAAGGGAGTGACCGACATGCATGCAAAGTCTACAAGCACATTTAGCAGTTGCAGTCATTTTTAGTTGTAGTTTTCTGTATTCCCAGACTGTAGACTACCTGCGGATTCCTTCGTCCATAATCAGAGTGATATCACGCCACCTATACATGTTATATATAACATCTGCATATTAACAAAACATTGTGATAGTGACAGTCCATATGTTCCAACACATAGACTTAAAACTGGAATCCTCAATTCAAGTGGATTTTGGCAACACAGGGTTTATTTCCCCCCTCACCGCCCTCTTCCACGTTATTCTGTCCGAGGCATTAAGGAGGTTTGAGGGAACATTACCACCTCCAGAATGATCGACAAGACTGTGACACCAGAACACAATCGGCAATTAGTCGTTATGCATTTGCTCCATTATGATGAATAAAACGCTATCTGAAATAGCGACATTATGAATCATATATCTGATTAGTTTGCACTGTAATTTTCCCACATAACGTGCAGGGGCATGGCATAACGGGACGTAGCCGGACTATAGGCACCTCACATTGTGGCGAGTAAAAGACAACAGAAAAACAAAATGTTAACGCTTATGATTAAATACTTTTCTCTACTAGACATGTCACATCTTAATGCCCTGTTGCATCGTTATTGATCACCTATAAACTGACTACGACACCTTACCTGATTTTATCCCATAAATACGAAGACACTTCGTGGTGTGTTTCAGATGGGGGCGCTTTGCAGTCATCCGGACAACCTTTTATTCTGCCAACAAATGGAACTTGGACCCCTTCAAATTTCGGCACAGTCACCCCCTGTGTGGAATGTGGATGGTTCAAATCGATACGGCCCCTCAGAGTGATAGAACTCACTTGTTAGCTGACCGTGTCAAGACTGCAACATTATTGAGATAATACATCCGG
Source organism: Percina caprodes (assembly GCA_013375575.1). Taxonomy (NCBI): domain Eukaryota; kingdom Metazoa; phylum Chordata; class Actinopteri; order Perciformes; family Percidae; genus Percina; species Percina caprodes. The sequence goes on from JABXJD010003153.1 coordinate 14,907, forward strand.
TCAAAACCTTCAGAATAAAAGATGTGCGCTGTATGCCGAAAGGATTCAGTTAGGTAGGCCCAAACATAAAAATAGGGTCCACAAAATGAATTAAATAATTTGTTAACGTTACATAAGGTACAGACAGAAGAGACACACAAGATTAATTGTGGTGTAATTAAGTTAAAAAAAAAATGAAATTTACTGCTGCTGGAGGAATTACATAAATCAAAGTAAATAGATCCAAATATGTTTCATTGCACGTTCATACTCAAAGGTGTTTCTACGGTCAGCGTTTTATTTTAAAGGCAGTTTTGCGTGATTTCCGGTCTTAATGTACCTGCCGTTTTCTGGCTTGCAGCTGTTTGTGATGCTGAATGCAGCCAGTGGTTGCGGGCCCTCCTCCCACACTCCCCATCCCATCAGCTGGATCCGACCTCGGGCGACAGTCCTTGTTGGAGGAAAATTAAATTGGGTCCCTGATTCTCCAAGTAAAATTTTTTTTGACAGTCACACAATGCCTGTCACAGTGGTATCTGATAACTACGGACACAATGTCCAAACCATCAGGGTGCATGGGTCTGACTGCCCCAAAGAGTCTTGAGGGGCGTTACAACATGCTCCCAATTTTTTACATTAGACTAGTTTTCTTTATTTACTTATAACTAAATCCAAAAGTGTCCTTAGAATGATCAGAATCCAAGATCCAGACACAATCTGAACACAACCAGACTTCAGCTTTCCTCTATGATTCATCTTCATGGCTTTAGGAGTTTATTGATAGAAATAGGGGATGAGAGGGCAAACGCCAACATGTAGCATATACATGACAGACTATGCTTATAATAATTCAGTAATTTCTTAATTATCTTGAATTTAAGAGTTAAAATGAGCCTAAATGGTCCTGTGACTAAAAATATTAAAAGAACACACAAGATAAGCTGAGATGAAGCAACAGATATAACATTGTTGTGATTATTGTGGGTTTTAATTCAATCTCTTTTTATAATTATTTTTTATTTCTCTTATCACTGTTTTAGCATATGCATATAGTTATGAATTTAGAAAACCTTTACTGTCAGAATGACAATACAGCATATTGTTTGGATCTGTGGATATTTTGTTAAGAATTTGTAGTACTGTGATTTGAGGCTATTTAGCTTGCTAGAGTTCCACTATACCTCAGAGAAAAGCATAGCTAGTTGTATTGTTCAAAGATCAAAATCAAACCAAAGATGTTTTGTTGATCCAGAGGGAAAGGTTTCTATCAGGAGAGCACTGACAAAGAAGCAGCATGGGTACTACTAAGTTACAACACCAAATAATATGCAGGATATATAGCCTACTGTAGCTGAAGTTCCAGCATGTCAAAGTGAAAATAATGGCTAAACATGAGACTGCTTTGTTGGAAATGGAGTAACAAAAGCTATTGACCAAATATCATGCACTCATCAAAGTCCACAACTCACTTGTTGAGCTAGTTGAACAGGATCATGTTGGAATCAAGCTCCCAATTCTTAAAAGTCAAAGTCAACATGATTTGAGTGGTGGCCTAAAGACGCAAGCTTGTGAACGGGAGGTCGTCGGATTGATCGCCAGACCGACAGGATCAAATCTGGGTGGGGAAACTGAAAGAGCAGTGCTTGTCCCTTCCTCATTACCACCACTGAGGTGCCCTTGAGCAAGGGCCTAACCTCCAACCGCTCCAGTGGAGCTGCTCAATGGACAGCAGTACAGATTACGGTTGTACTGGGTAGCTTCCAGGTATGAATATGGAACATGGAATAATAATGTGATCAAGGGTTCCTGCAGAAGAGAGGCTGCCTCTCAGTGAACCTACCCTGAATAAATAAAGGTTAAAAACTGAAAAAAATTCCAAATAAATTCCATTTATTGTTCTTATACATTAATACACAACAAGGGACTTGATTACTATATGGTTTAAACAAACTTCCCCTTAATCTTCTGGTCCTGCTGCAAAACCTTTTACCATATGGACCTCTAGGGTGTGTCGTGATTATAGGATTTAGTTCTATGTTTGTCCAAGGTATCCTGAAATGAGGTCATTACAAATTACCCAATGGGCAGGACGTCATGTGGCCGTAACACAGCTCTTCAGGAAGAACATCTTTTACACATCCTGTAGTAAATGTTTGCAAATTACATAGATTTTTCATAACCTTTTTGTAACCTTTATTTTATATATTTATATATATATATATATATATATATATATATATATATATATATATATATATATATATATATATATATATATATATATTTTTTTTTAAAAGGAGAGCTATTCTAATACATGTCAGGACATGTTCTTGGTTTTGCATCACTATAGATCCCACTGCCTACAGGAAATGCTACAACAGAGGCCGAGTTATCACTAAACCACAGACAGTCCTATATCCGGAAAACAAAAACACCAGTTCATCTCTCTTTGGGAGTTTCATTAGAGTTATTAACTGAAAATAGTATACATTTCATCCCAAGGACTCTTGTGTGAGATACTAGATGTTGATATGGTTTTTGGGCTAGACTGGCTAGCTGTTTGTTCACCACTGCTGTGTAGTGATAACAGTGGTGGAAAAAATGGTGTTTTGATCAGAACAGCTGTGTTGTTTCTGCCTTCAAATCGAAGCCATATTTTTATTAGGATTCAACTAAGCATTCCTTGTCTTACAGGTGATCCCTTCAAGAGTCCGTGTATCCCAGTTTGGACCCCACATTGGCCTATAACCTGAACCTATCCCAGAATCCATAATCATAACTCTTATAGCTACAACTAAAAAACACAAATAAAACAAATATAATGGTCCTGGGTGAAAACATCTGAACAGTAAATGTTTCTGTTTACATTGAAACAAGGTGTTGTCAGGTTTAGTTAAGTAAAATCAGATTACACCAGGATTCAAATGTAAACAAAGGTGGAGCCTGGATCATAGACATATACAGTATGTCATGGCTCGGATGCCCATATAAAAACAAAGGTGTAAATTGTTGTAATATTTCTAGTAGATCTAGAACCTGAGTTATCCATCGCTAGGCTGCTGTTATAAGCTGATATTGGCTTACCACAGATATAAAAATTGGCGTTTATGTTGGCAGTTTTGCGATAAGCCTAAATAATTTTGGAGACACTGCTGCTGTTACATAATTTGTCCACCAGAGAGCCCTCTGTATTGCCTATAACATTTCACAAATATTTAATTTGAGGATCATTAATAAATATGTGTGTTATTGTAAATGGGTTTATGTAAGAGAAAAAAAAGCATATTTTTAAAAAATACATTTTAGACGACTGGTTCAAAAACACAATGCAGATCTCTATCAAAAGATTTGAGGATTTGGAGTTGCTTCAATCTCCTTGTACATGTGTATAATGACGTGTATGATTCTATTTCTTTAATGGCAGAGAGAAAACATAGCCTAGCCTACTGTAAAACCATTTCACACCTGGAATACATTTGAAGCAGCCCATAAACACGATACAAATAAGTTAAAATTTGTTAAAAAGGTTAAGACTTACAAAACCTTATTCGATATAAATGCTATGGTAAATGCTCAAAATCTCAAAAATGATAACTGCATTTAACCAATAGCTGGTTACATGCTGAGCAGCAGAACAGAAACTACATTTCCCATGTTGCAGTGCACTTCCTAGTTTAAAGGTCGAAGACGTTTAACGCATGCTGCCTGGAACAACAACAAACTGCTAAATTAGCCAAACGTTAACGTTATCTTATTTTTCTGAATTGGTACCGTTGCTCGTTATTGACAGAAATGTCCGGAAAGGCCAAGGATATCCTACAGATGGACCTGTATGGTTTACTTGGTATTGAAAGCACTGCTACAACAAAAGAGGTTTGTAAATAAGCTAGCTGTTAAGCTAGATAGCTAAATAAGTCATAGTGTAGCTAACTCTGCCGTTACTTTACAGGCTGGGGGATGTTGTTTTGGCAGAACGTGTATCCAAGTGTTAGCTAAATGTTAAAGCAGCTGTGTTCGCGCAAGGAGCGACTGTAAGTAATTTAATGTTATGTGTCATTTTGCCTGCAAACAGGAGGCTAACTCTATTAGCTTTCTACCATGGAGCGTGTGTGTGTGTGTGTGTGTGTGTGTGTGTGTGTGTGTGTGTGTGTGTGTTTACTAACCAAGTATTTTTCTCTGTAAGGAGAAACGCCATGTAAGGCGAGGACTGACATTCTAGGTCCTGCGAAAACCCAGGTAGCAAAGACAAACACCGGTTGTCTGTACAGCAAAGGTGTGGTACACCAAAGGCCACTTGGCGGCGACGTTGCATCAATCTAGGGTTTTAACTAATTTTAATGACCACTTAATCTGACAGTTATTTTTCCTAATAACTGATTAATCGTCTGTTTTATGAAATGTCAAATTAAGTGAAAAATGGCAGTCACAATTTTTCATATCAAACTGCTTGTTTTGTATGACCAATAGTCCAAAACTTGCCTTTAGATATTCAATTTAAATAATGTAAAACTGAGAAGAGCAGCAAACAATCACAATGGAGAAGCTAGGCGATTGAATGTTTGGCATTTTTCTTTAAAATATTACCTAAAACGATTAATGGCTCATCACAATGGTAGTCAGTAACGTTTCTGTTGATCGCCTAATCTTTTAATAGACTAATTGTGTCAGCTCTAATGAATTCAAAATAGTACGAGCGTGAAATTCATTTATGGTTTTGAGTCTTCTCCCTCAATGTATATTCTTTAAAACTAAACCAAAGTATCGGATTCTTCACGTGGTCTTAATGATGCTTACATCTGATGAGGCTTAAAAAATGATGTAATACTATGGACAGGCTGTTTACAAAAGGTTACATCTGTTTGCCCACCTCTGCACACTGCAGACAGAATTTTGTGCCTGAATGATTTTAAATCAACTCCTTTTACATTTCCCAGCCCAAAGCAGTTCACCATGATGTCTTAAATCCTGCCTTTTCCCTACCATCACCACCTCTCCACAGTTTCCAGCATGTAGAATCCACAAACCCGAAGGGAAATTAAAATTGCGGCCAAAACGAGGGAAGAAGTTAATTTCTTAATTGGATTTCCAAGTTCTCTCCTCCCCAGAGGATTATCCAAGAGGAAGTTAGCGGTTGTGGCTTGCGTAGAATTGAGACTCCAAAATTTAGACGGCTGATTCTGTGAGGTCTGTTGATGTTAAAGAGTGATAGCGAGGGTTTGTGTGTGTGTGTAGTACATTGAGTCTGGGGGGCTCAAAAATTAATCAAATGTGTGAAGACAGATGTCATCAGCTGGGCTTCTTACCTCAGTTGTTTTACCCGCTGCTCCACCACCACTATCTGGCATGTTGTTTACCACAGAAAGAGGGAAGAAGCTCATCCCGGAGCATGTTTATGTGGGCTAAGCCACTGTCCTGCATCTCTTCCTGGTTCTATTTAGCATCTCTTTTTTTATCACTGTTGATAAATCCTGGGGGAAATGGCATATCATAATCTATGGTCTATGGATGACTGGGATTTGCTTTATCTTTGTAGTGCTGAGGAAGACTGCGGAAGGCTAACCACCATTTAACAAGTTATACACATGCATATCAGCAGGGCTCGGGTAATAACTGCTGTGTGTTTCACCTACCACAGATTGCTTGGTGAGACAATGTCAACAGTCAAGACCACACACCATTTCTTGTAGTTTATCCAGCTACTTAATTTGTAGTGTACCTGTGTTGCAGTGTATACAGTAACTACATGCCTGCGTGATTTACTTCTGACAGAGCATCCAATGACAGGTCAGGCGATTGCATTACATTATAAAAGCAATTTTACAATGTAAGCAAAATCATTATTGCGTCCTAAGGTACATTGGGGTAAATCATCAGCGATGCAACCTGGGGTCACTGGGGTTTTAGGTCATTTCATTGCCCGGGCAACTTATGTTAAATGCATTGATTTGACAAACAAACAAAAACCTGAATAACAGATTTGTTAGTTTTCCATTTCACTTAGCTTGGAGTCATTCATTTGGTCAATAGTATTTCAAAAAAATAAAAACAAATGATGTCATCATAAATCAAGATGAGAAGATTAACTTACCTTTTAATGGAAAGTTATCAACATTCTTGATACCTTTTTAATATAGGATAATACTGAATGAATGCAGAGTTTTGTCAGGTTCACAAGCGCAAAAGCACATGGAAAGTTAATCACAGTTTCGCTGTTTCTCTTTTGTTACATCCAATTTTTACTCTTACTGTTTGTTCTCCTTTTCTAAGTGTAGTCATTGCCCATGTCCTTTCTCCGCTTCTTCCTTTGTGCCTGTTATTATTTTCCTTTAGCTGATAATGTCCCGTAAATAGCAGAGCGTTGTAATTAAAGGATGGACCCATGGCAGATCAGGCAGCTAATCAGCCACACAGGCTAGGGGCCCTACCAGGGCTGTGCCAAGGCTGCACTACAACCGGTTTGTCAGCTATAATTGGCACCAAAGACTGGTGTAATGAGGAAAAGATGTGGGCATGTGGTTGACTGTGGCAGGCAGGGATCAGGGAGGCACAGAGACTGTTTTCCGCCAGGCACTAACCATTAGGCTACTGTTGGCCTGCTGCTGCATGATCTTTCTTTGATTCCTTGGTTCCTCCTCCTGCGAACTGTAGTGTGGGGAATAGTTAAAAATTAAGCATCTCATTTTGTTTCGCCTATGAGACAAGAAAAAAGACGTGTCTGTGCCATTTGCTCATCTCTAAGCACAAGGGACAGCGGTTAGTTTCAGCCCTTGTATGGTTTTTCTTCACATAGTCTTACTCATAATGGATTCAGGAGCCAATCCTAAAATGTTGTGATGAGCTGCACAAAGATAATTGCAACAGTAATTGACTGGATTAGTCCTGAAGGAAGATGCCACTCAATCTGAGAACTCTTATCCACATGTGCTAACCTCTGCAAAAGTTGGCCTGCGTTGGCTTCTACTTTGTATGACCAAAGGGCTTCAGGGTCTTTATGTATAAGCTTCAATTAAGGCTTGAGAGATAGATAGATAGATAGATAGATAGATAGATAGATAGATGTATAAAAAACATTTAAACTCTTTGTGTAGGGCAGCGAGTTGTCAATAATAATAACTGTTGTCAATACCCTACCCATTGCTCAGGATGCAATGGCTTTCATAATGGCCTTTCTTGCCTTTTTGCTTCAGCTTGGTCCAAGAGAGGAACAGCATTTTGTTCAACTGTACCTATATACAAATGACAATACATTTAAAGTTGAGTTTGACTTTTCATTTTCTTACTTTACCAAAAGGAGAAAATTGGACGGCACTGTATTAGCAATCAAAGGCAAAAGAAAAGAAAAGGGAGAAACGGACAGGAGGATTGAAAGAGGAAGTAGGCTTAGGCCAACAGTAAGCATATGTGTTTGGCTACAGTCCACAGCCCTGTGTGTCAGTCTAGATCTGTAGGAAGGCTCTGTAAGCCAAGCAGCAAGACTTAATATCTCTCAATGATGACTAGTATCTTATAACCCTCTCAAGGATCCAAGCTCTCATTAACTAACTATAAAAAACAATCTGATGTAGACCACGAGAGAGAAGAAAAGACTTGTGACATTTAGGAGCTGTCTGAGCCATGCTAAGCTCCGGAGGGTTCACTAGAGTCTTGTTGCTTTCATGTAATCATGGGGAGTCTTAGCTCTTGTATCTTGGACAATGGGCTTCCAGCCTAATGTGTTTTAGTTGACATGTCATGGCGACTCATTGGAGTTGCTGTTAAAAAGGCTTGGACACTGTACAGTACATACAGTTCCCCTTAGAGTTGAGTGTGTTCCCCCCCGTAAAGTCAGCTCTGTATGTTTTGGCACGTATTCTACAGATAGAATTGTGCAAAACAACCCACAGAGAAACATTGAATATGCCAGAGGACAAGGCATCAGATGCGACTGTTTCCCAGGCATGAAGAAAAGACCTCCCAAATTCTGGGGTCTGTAGCGTACTGGCAGAAGATTTGCACCTATGTTTTAAAAAAACAAACATGCAGAACGTTGTCATGGCTGATAAAGACTGGTGAGAAAGTGTATGTCAGTGTGTGTGCTTTTGCTTAGATATACAGGGGATTTCTTTTATTTTTTTTTATTTTTGTTGAAGGAATTGCACAATACAGGTTACATATGTCAAACAATACATTACCCTTCAGTTTTTCTTTTTTAATAAACAGGAACAAGTACATTGGAACATTCTAACCCCAACCTGTCGTCAGACAAGAGCCTAGGATTGTCCGAGGTTTCTGCCTAAAGAAGTTTTTCCTCGCCACTGTTGCTTGCTCTGGAGGGAACTACTAGAACTGTTGGGTCCTTGTAAATTATGGAGTGTGGTCTAGACCTACTCTATCTGTAAAGTGTCTCGAGATAACACTTGTTATGAATTGATACTATAAATAAAATTGAATTGATTATATGGGGGATTTCTATGCCAAGTCCTTAGCATGCAGTGCATTGTATATGAGCGTGTGTTTTTGAGGTTGTGTGCCGAAAGCTTCTGTGGTCCAATCTACAGCCCCCTCTGGTTTCCACCAAAAGTTTTTCTGCTTCCCTTCTTTCTCCAGGGCAGAGATCTAATGAACACCACCTTGTCATTAACTGGTACCTAGAAGGACCAATGAATGGTTAACATTCCAATCAGTGACCCAGAGTTAAAAAATCAGCTATAACTAAAACCTCAAATGACATTATAATACTCCAAAGTATTGTTTAGTTTTTCCACGCTGGTTCTCCCCTCCCCAAAAGTTTTGGCTACCTGCCTAAGATATTAATGGCGGCCTTCTCAAATTTGTTACAGACAATGGCACTCTGTTTGTGTATGTTATTGTAAAATTATTATTATTTTTATTTTTATTTTATTTTTTAGAAGTTTGAATAAAAATGGATTAATACTAGGTTGCAACTCAGACACACTGGCAGTAGGCTTGAAAATAGTAATGAATTCTTGAGCGGGTAATTGACTGATTAGATTCCATTAACAACATGTCGTAAGGACACGAAACAGGGATCAGCTCAGGTGTTGATTTGATCCAAACAATACAATTACTGTTTTTTTTGTTTTTAGCATAACACAGAGACGGCATTTCACCCCAGTGCTTTTTTTTTTAATCAGACTATTACATTTGTGCCATTATTTCATTGGGACCATCATTTTTTTTTTAATTCAGACTTTGGTTTATGGCCAAGGCTGACAGAAGAAAGATAATTGGTACAAAGAGTAACAATTTAACTTTCACATGGCCAAAGTCTGCGCTTAAGTGGATAATTTGTTCTCTTTGTGTCCCGATCAACATTTTCCACTCAACATAACTCTAGGGGTTCTTATGTTTTTTTCTCCTAGATCAAGAAAGCTTATCGACAGAAAGCCTTGACATGCCATCCAGACAAGAACCCAGACAACCCAAAAGCAGGTGAGTGAGCCAGCAAATGTGCTTATCTGTTTTTGTACTATATTGTTTTTTGGACTATTTTTCCATTTTTGAGTAACAGACCTCTGCCAGTCACCTAGTAGAATTGGAACAAGAATTTTTGTTTTATGCAATTTCTGCATTGTTTTCTGAAGAATTAGGGTTAATCGTCTGACTGAACGGCTATCAAACTCCAGAACCAAAAATAAATGCTCTGGAGTACTGCTCTCAGCAAGTTGTACCCTGCCAGACAGCCAAGCCAGAGCACTCTGTAGGGAAGTCTAACCAGTGCCTGTTGCCCATTGACTTCCTAGCCAGACAGGACCAGTTTAACACCAGCAGCACCATAATCACCACCACCAGTGTTTCCACACTCCATTTTCTTTGGCTTTAGTCCTTCCGTGGCCTGTCACCAACCAGCATGTCAACAATTACACCAGGAAATCTCATTGTAGCTTTTGGTCAAAAGACTGGTCATGAGGCATATTTTCAAGGGAGGTTTATGTGGTTGCTGGATGGTTCAGACCATTCCTGATTATGTCAGGGGGAAAAAAACTGTGAAATTGATGGGGGTTGGGGGGTTGAGAGGGATAATGCAAAAGCAGGGGGTCGGTTTTCCCAGAAATGGAAAAGTAGTGGTTTGGAGGGCCTCAACACAGACTTTGCCTCTATCGCACGAAGTCTTGGGATTTGCTGCTCCTCAGGGAAAGGTTGTATGCTTGGAGGAACTGACTTGGGGGGTCATGATTCCTCACTAACTGAAGACGCCCCCTCACTTTCCTCAACCCCCCATGTTGTGACACTCTGAGCTGCCTAGTGGGCATGGCATGTCTCCCCCCAATTGGATTTTATTCTCTCTCGCTTTCTCTCTCTCCCTCTGTGTGTGTGTGTGTGTGTGTGTGTGTGTGTGTGTGTGTGTGTGTGTGTGTGTGTGTGTGTGTGTGTGTGTGTGTGTGTGTGTGTGTGTGTGTGTGTGTGTGTGTGTGTGTGTGTGTGTGTGTGTGTGTGTGTGTGTGTGTGTGTGTGTCTTGGGAGGTGGGCTCTTGCATGGTAGTGGTAATTGTGGCAATGACCCCTTGAGGTGCTCTAATGGATAATAGATGGAGAGGCCGAGGGTTTGTGTGGGAATGCACGTCTGTGTAAGAGGAAACGGGTTTCGTGAGACCTTCGGCACCTTTTTAAAACCTAAAATTTGTGTTTGTCTCAGATATCACGATGAGCGCACAAGACCTTTTTTAGATGTCACGTTCCCTTTACTTTCTTTACATCACATTATTTTCTACTGTACCTCTTGTGTGTAAGGTGCCAAAACAAAAGTTACCAGTGTTATATCTTTGTGAAATTTTAGTCACATTTTTTGTTTTTATATTTAATTTTCCACGTGTAAAACATTAGTTCCTGAATAAAAAAATAAACGTGTATCCAGTAGCAGAATGTTCATAGTTTTTGCTGCTCTTGTACCATTCTTCTAGTGGAGCTCTTCCACCAGTTGTCCCAGGCTCTCGAGGTGCTAACTGATGCTGCTGCCAAGGTAAGACGACTGATGCCTCTCAACCTGTCAAGTGCTGATACACAGAGACATGATTCATTCTGGTGTCTTAATACTGTTTATAGGCCGCCTATGACAAGATTTGCAGTGCCAAGAAACAGGCAGAAGAAAGAACCAGGAAGCTAGATGATAAGAGAAAAAATTAAGCTTGGTAAGTACTTTCCAAATTGTACAGCATCTCAAGTCTCTTGATTTACTGATTTTAGTGTTTTTGTATTGGTATTGTAAATAGTAATATTAAAATCATTTTGTTATACATATTCCAAGATAAACACAACAGGCTAATAATTGTAATAATTAATAAATGTGCTGGGGACTGCTGCATTGATTGTCTAGTATAGAATTAAACAAGTTCTGCTGTAAAAAATAATTCATTTAGCACAGTTTTTGTCTTGTTTTCTTGTGGAAAAGAGATACAGACTTGTGTGTGTCTTTGACAGACTTGGAGGCCAGAGAGCAACAAGCAGAAGCTCAGAGTCAGGAAGATGTGCAAAACACTAGAACACTTGAAGAAGAGGTAAGAGAATTTATAAAAGCCGTATCAGAGATCATACTGCATCCAATGTTGCCTGGAGAGGACATTGAAAATAGAAAATAAAAATTTCACTATACTACAGGCCTCAGCAGTGATCTGAGAAGAAGGTATTTCAGTCCATCCAGGAAACTCTGAAGCACACCCAGGTGCTTTTATTCTGTTCTTCGTCAAATTCTTCCTTCTAAATTAGTTGAAATCTTCTTGGGTCTGGAACAAAGGCTCTTTCTGAGAGAGGCTTTCTTTCACTGCCATATCCTAATTATCAGTAAACCCATTAGTGATATTGCATGACTTGATCTACTTTGTTCAGATAGCCAATGATAAATAAAAATGTTGTGCGTGCTTCCAAGGTGTGTCATTGGAATGTGCTCTGTGTTTAATGCATGTAAAAATGTGGCCAGAGGTGGAGGAGGCAACCAGTAGGTGGCACTGTTCCATTTTTCTCATTTCAAGGGGTTATTTTTCTTAAATGAAGAAACAAGGTGGTCAGAACACTCTCCTGGAAACACAGAATAGCAGAAAGGGTGTCTTGGAATGTGAGAGTCATACAAGTGATAAATTACATCAGTGCTTAATGAAGAGCTTTATGAAAGATGCATACTTTGCTGTCCAAACCAGTATGTGTGTTTGTGTACATTATTGTATTGTATGTCTCTGTTTCTACCAGATAGCCCGTTTGAGAGAGGAGGGATCCAGGCAGCTTGAGGAGCAACAGAGGCTCATCAGAGAGCAGATCCAGAGAGAAAGAGAAGAGCAGCAGCTGCAAACAGGAGTCTACAGTATGTCCATACCTAAGATTGAACCTAACTACAGTCTGTTCCAGTCCATGTTTACAAGACCAGTTCAGTGCAGTCCTGTTCTACCTGGATAAAACACTTTGAATTCCTCTTACTATCCTGAAAGCCTCCGCTGGTGAACCCCTATGTTTCCCAACTGTCGTACTGTCAGTCCAATCACAGCAGTCACTAGGTTCTTTGTGGTTCACCAAATATTATGCACATAAAAACAATAACTGAATGTCTGTTTGAATTAAAGATTTGCACTTTGAAAAGCTCTATTTTAGTTTCATGGCAGAAAGACAACTTGGCAAGACAACATAGGAATGCAACACCCCATGCATGTGCAACTTTTAACCTCTTGATAATACTGTTGCTTTAAAGCTTCAGTGTCTCCATTCTGGAGACATGAACAAAAGTAAGAGTCTTATAAAATAAGACTATAGATGTTTGGGTATTTAAAGAAAGTGCAGGCTCTTGGCCCGAGACTTGGACCCCTTTTTGTGGCTGAACAATTACTCATGCATAGTCGGCACGTCTTTTGAGTCTTTCTTTCATTTGCACGCAGTCAGGCCTCCCCAGCCATCCCCATTGATCCGCTCTCTCTGTTTCATCTCAAGATGCACCGAATGGCTCATCAGACTGTAACAAGAGCCATACATTTACCATCTGACCGCCAAAAATTGCTGTCCATCTGCATGAGTTGATTTCTATTTTGAGTGATGCATTTCTTTCCTTAAAAAAACAATTATTTTCTTGTCTTTTCATTTCACTGTCCCATCTCCCCTCATTCTCAGACTCAGGAGTGGAGAGTTGTTCCAAGATCAATGTGACCCCCAAATTGAAGGTAAGGCTTGCACCTATGGGGGTTTTAATCATGGGCCGAGACTAGGAAGAGAGGTCATGATGAGGGTTGCCGTTTTGGAGAGTAACACAGGGAGATGGAAAAGAGGAACTGTTCCATCTGAGTGAAAGTGCCGGCAGAATCTCTGCAGGGATTTTGATTGAACCTTAGACATTTGTAATTTATTATTTGGAAACCACATACACTCTCACCAGTAAGCTCACGTTTGACGCCCATTCCTCCAAAGTAGTTCCAACGTCGTCAAAAGACCTGTAACAATGCCAAGGGGGGGCTTATTATATTTCCTCCTGGAAACTCCCCAGCCTGTGCATATTAACGGACACTGGGGATGTTAGCTAATGTGTTTAGACATTAAATCTGGTTTTAAAATTTGATAGCCATCTATTGCAGCAGTGAATTCCCCTGCATTTGTGTAGTCAGTTAGAAAAACAAACAGCAGTCGTAAGACTGACAGTATCACGGGTCATGTTGAAGGACATGGGAAGATTACTGAATAAATCTATCTCAGAGACTGGCTCTTGTCATATTTTTTTTAAATTAATGTACGCCATGACTTAAAAACAGTGTTTTTTTCTTTGGCTTCTTCTGTCCAGTAAAACTTATAATATACCATTAACCAGATTCAAAATGATAACTTGTATTCAAGATTAAACAAATCTCTGGGACAATTAGACATTTGATGTTCATTAAAATTATTGACTGCGTTGTGGACATTTGCAATGACTCTGATGTCAATCATTCCTAAAAAAACTAATTCCAGCGACATTTGACATTATTCCTCTGATATATTGTGAAAACTAGTTTTAGTGATGCAGAAAGAGCTGTTTGGTTTGGTTCCACTAATAGCTTTCCTATCTGTATATTTATTTATAATGGGAGCAATAGAACACAGCAGTGCGTCTGTATTGTGGGCTGAAACCGCAGACATCACATCATGCAAATACTTTTAACATCTTACACAAAGATTAATGTGTAAGAAGGTTATCAGTGGGTACAGGAGACTGCTCTTGGAAGGAGAATGTACATTGTCAACCGTAATTGTTGGTAAAAGAACGCTATGTAGACATGGAAATTCCCAGAAATCTTGTTCTCTGACAGTAAGCAGAATGTTGGAGCTGAATCAACACTGAGTACTTGCCATTTATAATTCTACTTTAAGCAGTCACTGTGATACATTGGCTAGACTGCTGTTCTTTGTACATGGATAGGAGAAGTTGCACAATATCTCCTTTTCTAGGAGTACGGGAACTCGCATCAGTTTTTAGTGACAGGACTCCAAGCAAGTAAAAATAATTTGACAAATGATCTTGTCTTTTGTGGAGATTGATTGGAGCTGTTCAGCTCTTATGCAGAAAATAGTTGTACTATATGGTAATTTCTAAAACAACATTTACCCAGTGCAATATGGCAAGTATCATGAGCGAAAGAATTGTTGCACAATTATAAGTTAACCACAGTTCAAACAAAGACACAACACATATTTCTTCCCATTGCAGAGTACCTTAGGTGACCTGCTTTGGATTACTTGGTCATTATTGTGTCTGGGGTTGTCCTTTATTCTGTGTAGCTATACAGGGGAGTCACCAAGTATTCCATGATCCAGGGTTCCATATGTCAATTTTCACCCTTTTAGCAGTCCTGTACCCTCAGTATGAATGGGAATTAACTGCAAGTCTCACAGGTGGTGCCAAGGTGATGTTGCAAGAGTTTAACAGTGTCTCTATCCCGTAGCTCTTTTCTGTCCTGATGGTTATAATTTGTGTGTCATCATAACCAAGCCTACCTGGCATGCTTTGTCTCCTCATCAGTCTAATCAGTTGTATTCTTCTTTCTCATTTAAGTTAAAGTGGAAGTGTAAAAAAGATGACGAGACGAATGGAGGCTACTCTCAAGACATTCTTTTCAGACTTCTACAAAAGGTACACATCCTAAAAACAGCAAAGCACTTAACTTGTCTTGCATTTTGTTTAGAACTCTATCTTTTCACATGACACATTAACAGTAAGGTACCATTTGGGTTGGGTAATAAAATAAACCTTAAGGCCACAAGGTAAAAATCCTTTTAATATATCTGTATTAGGACATTGCAGGCAATGTTGTAAAGTAATGAGCAGAACTGTTTTTACAGGAATTTTGCAGCAATGTGATAAAGTACTTTAATATGTGAGGTATTGACCGGATTAAAAACACACTCCTGTGTTTTCCTAATCTACAGTATATCTTATTGTTTCTCAATGAAATCTGAAAATGAGATCTCTTTATCCTTGGTGTCCCAAAGCAGAGCTCCATAGTAACAAACGTGCCTGCAGAGTCCGGCCACTTTTGAGGTCTGCATGACATCAGCGCTGTAGATTGTTTTATTCTTCCCCTTAAACAAGGCTCATTAAGTTTTGTTGCAGTGAAAGTGCTGAGGGCAATGTTGGAGTGCCTTTTTAAAGCCATGCACGACATTGTTTGTGCCCCTCTTACCAGGTGATTAAACAGTGCTGAGGGATGCATTAGGAAATGTGCTCTTCTCATGCAACCCAGTACCACCTAATGCCATGATCGTCACAAGGTTTTTTTGGTTGGGCATAGGTTGGCTGTAAATGAGGATAGGGCAAGTGTCACTGACGTCAAGATGTCTGGGGAAAAAAGGGTATGAATTTCTCCTCTGCACGAACTCCATCGATACGGCTCCAGGCAGAAGGGATGTGTCATAATAAAGACTGTGGGGGGAAAAAGTGGTACTTTCTTAAGCAAAGGGAATACATTTTAGAATTTTTTTTTTTGTTTTAGATGGCAAGCTCCAATGAGTGACAGTTAATAGTTTGAGCAAGTCAAGCCACCGCTGTGTGGGAAAGTAAGGTGTACGTGTGTGTACGTGTGTGTGTGTGTGTGTGTGTGTGTGTGTGTACGTGTGTGTGTACGTGTGCAGACTTGTGTATTTTGGCCTCTTGAAATAATACATCTTTGTTCAAGGGGGGAATAACATGTTAAGATATTTATATTCTATGAAACAAGAGGCCTTTTGAGAGTCTCCTTTGTCACTGTTGGCTTGCTCTAAACTGTCCTTCGTAGACATTAGCATTCCTGGACTTTGCCCTTTCCCAGAAAGCTATATTTTCACAGAATGAGATTCTCTAAAGCTGCATCCATCCTCTTTGCTTTCAAGACTCTGCTTTAGGCAGGGAGAGGTTAAAGGGATGGTTTGGAGTAATTTCACCCTAGGGTCCTTTGCACCACGACCTCAAGCCAAACACCCCCAAAAGCTTATTTTCCTTGTTTGGACATTAGTCAAGTTAGCGCAGGCTAATGGAACCAAGAGTGTATCACGTAAATTACCCCACTAATAATGCCCGGAATGGTACTAAACTTCTACAGTAGTACAAATAGGTTATGTACTCATAAAACAATGAATTGAAAAGTTTGTAAGTACACCAGGAGTTTATTTAAATAACATTTGCTTGATAGCTTCTGCTCTCTGCTTATACTGCTACCAGCAGTAAGACAAGCGCTTAGGATGGTCTACAAATTACAACACCAAAAAGAGATACAACAAAAAATATTTATTAATATAACTAATTTTTTAAAAGTGCTGTGATATAACTAGCAGGAGACAAGTTATAATTGAGGTAGGTTTGGAGACACTCCCTTAATTAATACTTGAATAAATATTTTTTTATATATCTGTTTTCGGTGCTGTAGATTGTAGAAAGAGTTTTTAGATTCTCTGCCCGAACTTGACCCGGCCCAACCGACCGGCCGGGTCTGACCAATATTTTCTGTCACTATCCTCGGACCGTGCCCAGCTGGGCCCTTGAAGAAATTTTTTTGACCATTACTTTATTAGTGTGATTTTATGGGGAGTAAGCTATGCTTCTCCCGTTGTTCTGGGTAGTGCGGCCAGTGCGTCGGCATGCAGACACAAGAAAGTGTCCTATATGGTTCCAGGACTTTGATTATGTTGCTGCCTTGATCTGTTATCCATACTATTTAACTAAGGGAGTTTGTGTGTGTGTGTGTGTGTGTGTGTGTGTGTGTGTGTGTGTGTGTGTGTGTGTGTGTGTGTGTGTGTGTGTGTGTGTGTGTGTGTGTGTGTGTGTGTGTGTGTGTGTGTGTGTGTGTGTGTGTGTGTGTGTGTGTGTGTGTGTGTGTGTGTGTGTGTGTGTGTGTGTGTGTGTGTGTGTGTGTGTGTGTGTACACACACATGTTTCATCATTCGGATCCATTCCATTCTGAAGACAAACAAACAAACAATGCAGTTGACATGCTTCATCCTTGTTGCATTCATTAAAATAATTCTAAACAGATTTCTGTGGTTCAAACAACTTCGAATTGTAATTGAGAATGTCAGTTATAATGGCCCATGTATTAAAAAATTGTTGGGTTCAAATCGGGCTCAAGCTCATAATTACGGTTAATGTGTTGGGTCGGGCTCGGACATAATGTGCACAGGCTCAGATAGGGTCAGGCTTGATTTCTTTTTCTTTTTTTTTGGGCCCGATCTAACCTCTACTAGACGGTCCCTAAGTGCTTGTCTTACTGCCAATAGCAACAGTAGCAGAGAGCAGAAGCTATCAGTCAAATGTTATTTAAATAAACTCCTGGTGTACTTACAAACTTTCCAATCCATTGTTTTATGAGTACATAACCAATTTGTACTATTTGGTACCATTCCGGGCATTAGTAGTGGGGTAATTTACGTGATACACTCTTGGTTCCATTAGCCTGCACTAACTCGCCCAATGTCCAAACAAGGGAAGCTTTTGTAGGGGTTTTGACTCGAGGTTGTGGTGCAAAAGGACCCTAGGGTGTAATTACTCGAGCCATCCCTTTTAATGACAAAAGGCCTCAGTTATAAAAACCCTGTAGGTTAAAAAAACATTTCTGCTGCCTTTTTAAAAGGGATCCATTTTTTTTTTTTTTTTTTGTCTCATCTGCTGAGGTGTTTCTTGCTTTTCTTTTCTTCTCCTCTCTCCATCTTCCTCTGACAAAGATTAGGGAATGCCAGTTCTAATTTGTGGCAGGGAGTTGGATGAGAGCCATTTCTATTTTCAGCTCATTGATGCCAATATATTGTTTTATTAAATATTGTCATTGCACAAGAAGTAACTAAAATGATCCAATATTACCTCTTATCTCTTGAGAAAGTACAGTGGTCTCACTTTTGATGTTCTTTGCAGTGTTACCGGCTCGGTCCCAAACGTACCAAACCTATCATTAGAGATTAATTTTAATAACCAGACATACATTCAATCCTAACTTTTTTTGTTTTCAGTTCTTCAGTCTGCATAAGCTTTGTGTTTACATGGAAAAATGGAAAATACTAATTTAAATGTTCTGCATCTCTCCTCTTCCTCAATTTGATTGTTTCTTTTAGTATGGAGATGTTTCAAATGTGATCGTATCGAGAAAGAAGAGAGGAAGTGCCGTGGTTGAATTTGCAACAGTGAGAGCAGCTGTAAGTACCTAACTCTTCCCCGGTCAACGTCCTCATTCTGTTTGTTCAATAATGGAAATCTCCACCAAAGCAGACATTTGCATAGAGCTACATTTGTTTACCACTCACTTGCCTCAAAGTCTCTGGTCACCTGCTGAGTTTGATTATTACTAAAAATGACAGCTGTCATAGACTTCCCAGCCTCAGGACAGTTGTTGACAGGGTTTTAGTCATTCTGTAGTGTAGAGATCTCTGTGCTGATGGGAACCATTGGACGGAAGAACTTGAGCCACTTCATTGTTCCACACTGTCTGGATCCTCAGGCCCTTTGTTGTGATGTTGTACTATTTAGTGGTGGTTTCCTCTCCACAATGTGTGGTTTCCCTCCAGAGAACATATCTGCCAGTGTACATGGGTCTGGGCACAGGTTCTGTGGTCTCTGCCTGCCCATCTCCAAGTCCCGGTCTAGCTCTGGGAGTTGACCCAGTTACAATACACCTTTTGTCCTCGTCTACGTGTTTTTCATATGTACTGTATATAATACCCAGGTGTAGGATGGATACAACACCATTTTTACAGCTTTCAGGGCAAGGTTAATGTTTTTATTTCCGTCAATAATGTACTGGTAGATAAACCATCCGAAGATCCACTAACAAACACTATCTTATGTTTTTTTTTTTTTAGGAGTTGGCAACTAAGAATGAAAGTGGCCTGAGTGAAAATCCTTTGAAGATTTCATGGCTAGAAGGACAACCCGAGGTTATTGCTCCAGCATCTCAACCTGGCCACTTCATGTCTTTACAGGTACCCGTTAACCCAAAAGTGTATTGTTGTTGTTCTCTCCCTCTCTTGTAAAGCATA
>JABXJD010002604.1:0-48620 GCA_013375575.1 Percina caprodes
GGGTGGGGCCCTCAAGCCTTCAGAACACACACACACACACACACACACACACACACACACACACACACAAACTATTGGCAGGTTTCTCTGCCCCCCAGTGCTGGCGTGACCTCTGATTTCTGACCAGAGGGTTATAGAAACTCATCTGTCTGGAGTTGTTTTTAATATGAATTCAATGCATCCTAAACTCAATCTCTTTGTCATCAGCGGAATGAGTCAGTCAGAACAACGTTACACTGATTAGAGGTGGGTACAAGTTGTACTTGCACATGCTAAAATGATGAAGACATTTGGCATCTGTAAAATGTTTTGAAATGTGAGATTAATGGCCACAATTCCCCTATCCCATCATTCAAGTCCATTATTAAACTGCAGTACATACTCAAATATTAGTCAAACAGGTTTTCCAGCTAATAATATTGCTCAGCAAAATGAAAATGTCCAGGAAGTCACCACTTATTGGACTTATTCTGTTAGGTACTCCCAGATCACAGAAGAACGAGCGTTTTCAAACTGAGCACCTGTTGCGCTTTAACAAAGTAGTGACAGTAGTGACAGATAACGGCATTCAGCACTAATACAAGGACACGCCCCTGTGAATGCTCATCTGAAATCACGGATCAAAACATTTACCTGACATCTGCAGACAACGTCAGCTTCAGTAGCCAACAAATCGACAACTTTTCCTTTGCCCTCGTCTCCCCACTGCGCACCGAGCACCACCGTCGCTTTGTTCCCCGCGTCGTTGCGCGATCGTTTCTGCCCGGTCGCGGCGGGTTGATTCATATTTTTGTGGTCTTTTGCTGACCAGGTGAGCGACATGATGGTGGTGGCTTTAGGCTGTCCCTCTCCAGACTAAGCGGTCTCCAAGAGGGGCAATGCCATATCTGTAACTTCATAGCCAATGATGTCAGAGCCAGACGCGCAGAAGTGCGTAGTGCTCAGGCGACTTGTCTCCAAGGCTGTTAAAGCAACCAGAATAAGTCCTTACACAGCACTCACAGGGATGAATGAAGGTGGATGCATTTATTATTACCATTGTAACATTTATCGTACGCAGACTGCATAAGAGAGCTTTTCTAATTGATTGTTTGCCTCATTACCGACATCTGTGTAAATGGGTTGACTGATTAAAAAACAAACAGCTGAACAGTAAATTCACTTTTATTAAAATATATTTAACATTAAAAGTCACAATCCATTATATTCCGCCCTTACAGTATTCTCTTAAAGAGCATCTGGATAATATAAGAAATTAAGACATGATTTTTAAGCAATTGTTTTTTGTTAAATTAAATATCTATATTTTTTTAACAGGTGCTGAAAGGTAAATAGAGCATATAGCAAAAACATTCACCGTATATTACAATTATACGAAACATAAGAAATATTAAACTTTTTTTGACTGGTTTTCAATCCAAACCACTCATGTACACACACAAAATAACTACAACTTATTCCTTTAAATAAAGTGACATATTGACGTCCTTGCTGTGACGATCCCAGCCTTAAACGCGTTTACCCTTCTTGGATTTAAGACTTCTGGCCCCCTTTGAAGGAATCATTGCTCCTGTTGGTCTCATACAATGAAGTATACTTTAGTCCTTCCAGTTCACAACTCCTGCATGAAATTACCATTTTCTTTTTCCTCTTGATGTCCTTTTTCTGGAGTCACCTATGAAAACAAAGACTAAAATGAATTGATAGAATCAAAATATATCCAAATAAAATACTTAAAAAAAAAAAAAAAAAAAAAAAAAAAGGTATAAAGTATTTTTATAGTTACATCAGGATAAAATGATTGGCTCACAAAGCATTTGGCAGAGACATTTATACAGGATTGTTTGGCTTACAAACATGACTACATTGACTTACATGACTAAAATTTTAAAAGATTTTTTAGTGGTGAAAAACATTTTTAATGCATCACATTCAGCGACTTTCATTAATGTCAGATTAACAAAGCACAGTTTACAGGAAGCACGCAAGACTTAATAGGTTGAACAGTCCCAGTTGCAGATTTGGGGAATGGACAAGAAAATATGGAAGAAGAGACACAAAAAGTGGCGGCTTTTATGAAATAACTCACTTCACAATGACTTCACAAACTGCTTGAGATCACAAACTGTGCTGTGAGATTACTTAATCACTTATTAAAAAGAGGATTATTTGCTGTAAGTAATGGCACTTTCAAGGTTAGTTTTACGGCGGGTTTGATTAACATTAGAATCACAGCAACACACGTGCGTTTGGTCAAATGCTGTTGGGCCTGATAGGAAAAGTGTTAAAGAGAGAGCATGTCTTAAAAAGCTGGACAACAGATACAAATGAAAAATCTAGATTCCAGTTAGACCAACAAATGACGTGTTATTTAGACCAAAGCTGCGATGGTGATTGAGTTCATTAGGGTGATGTTTCTGCTTACAGTTTTCCATCCCATCGATTTGACCTACCTCACTGCAACACACAGCCTTTTTTATGTTTAGTGTGTCCTTTCCCACAGTTACCTTGTGTTTCAGAGAGTTAGAATGGAAATCAGAGCATTCAAACAAACTGTCCACAGCTTCAAATCCATATTAAATATGCAAATCAAGTTCTGCACATTGCATCCATACTCTTTAATAAAAGCATGTCTTCATGTAAAAATACTTATGAATACACAAAAATAAACCATACATAAAATATAAAACGTTAAATGCAGTAAAAAAATAAATAAGGATTTTCCTTTAAGACACATCACAAGACTAGCATTCCAAACGTGATCTTTATTTAAGTTAATGGATTGGTTACCTTGATTACTCTTCTTGTTTCGTTTATAGAAGCTCTGCTTTTCTTTGGTTCTGGCTTAAGGGATGGAGGCACTGCTCCAGACACTGATGGTGGCTCTTCTGACTGCAGTCCATCTGGGACGTCGCACCCCTTGATGCCCTCACCAAGTGCAAGTGTAGTCCCGGACGTTTCTACAATAATGCCTTTACGCTCTTCCCGACCCTCCTGTTGTCCTACAGTCTCTGCTAAGCAGTTTATTTTATTACTAGTTTCACCTTTCCCATCTCCCATTGTACTGCCTGCACTACTCTGTGTCACTGTGTCTGTATTAGGTAAAGGACTTTCCTTTATCTGAACATTCACGTCCACTGGCTCCTCAGCCATCAGCTTCTCAGACACCAGGCTCGAAGTGCCATCTAACACAGCCTCTAGCAGGTCAGAATCAGAGAGGGAAGATGGGCTGAGGACGCTGGTTTCAGTTGAGTCCAATGATAAGCCATTTGTGGGGAGACATGGTTGATGTTCTGCATTAACTTGAGGCTGAGGTTGTGTCGGAGCTTGGGGTGATACTGCAGATTTCTCTGAGTGTTGCTCCTCCTGCAGCGACACAGATCTTTCCAGGTGTGTCTGCATTGTCGTGGCTGGCTCTCCTGGGAGTGCCTCGGGGTACAGCTGGTCTGTCTTGCATTCCATTCTGCAGTGCTGGCGGAGTGTCTTCTGATGGGCTGATGAAGCCGTTCATGTCGCTTGTGCTGGCCTGGTGACCCCCTGTCTGACGTTTGCTGGATGCGGATATGGCGGCTATTTCTACGGCTTTTTCGTCTACAGGCATCACACTTGATCCTGAGGGGGAGAAGTAGGTAGTATTGAGACCATTTCTAGCTTTGAAATGGGGGCGATTTATTTATTTATTTTTACAGTGAGCAAAGCTGCATGAAAAGAAAAAAATGCTCTGCATGTATACAAATGATAAAAGCAGCAAGGCTGTGTTGTGGCTCGCAGTTAAGTGACTCAGCAGCGGAGCGAAGAACTGCGGATTGAGGCCACAGTCTCTTGTCCTTACCAGATGGGCAGGTATCCCTACGCATTTCACTAGAAGGGGGGCTTGCCGAATCGCACCTTGGCCTGGTCTTTCTTAGGCTGAAACCTTTCCTGATATCCGCCAGTAGATGGTCGATAATGCAGCCATCATTCTGTGGTATGAAGCCTTTCTTGACTGGTAACAAAGAGGTTAAAAAAAATAAAAAAAAATAACAAAAAATAACAAAAAAGGGCTTAAAACACGTGATTTTTTTGGTTAGGAATGTCTAGTATTTAGTGAAAGAAAGGAGGGCTGTTACGACTTACTGATTTTTCCATTCTCTCCTTTCTGTCTCTTGGACTCCTCCTCAGCCAGCTGCTGCTTCCTCTTCTCAGTCTTGGCTGCCTGCTCACTTCTGGTTTTGTTTTCCTGTTGACATGAAAGTAAGAAAGTCACACAGAGCCACACAGACACATAGCCCGAGACAGACTTACACACACCTTCAGTGCCTTGAGGAATAGTCCTCTGAAAGACCTGATGGTTCCAAAAAGTTCATCAAGCGACAACTGATTGGCATCTTCACAGAGATAGTCAGCCAGCTCACTCCTCTTCTTGTCAAGCGCAGCGAACCTTTCACTTAAAGCTTCACATGCCTCCAGACTTTCCTGCCGTAGAAAATGGGGGTATTTGGATCCAGCTTCCAAAACAGTATTGAGTCATCACAATTTGGCTCCATTTGCAAAGCAGACACTAAAATCTTACCTCAAGAACTTTGGCATATTGCGCCTTCATCTCTTCGACAGAGTTGGAAACCTTCTTGGCCGTTTCATTCAGTCGTTTTAGCAAGGCATTGGCCTCTGACTGAGCAGAGTCTAGATTAACTCTGACAAAGTGTAAAACATTTTGTTAGAAAAGAAATCCAAACCAATAAAAAAAAAAAAAAAAAAAAAAAAAAAGAATGTAAGCTAATGTAGACGTGAAAAAGGTTTCTATACCCTGCTGCTTTTTCACAGATCTCCATCTCATCTGGCAGGGTCAACAGCTCCGGGTGGTTGGCCTCTGCTTTCTTTGCAAAACAAGCCATGCAGTGTGTAATTAAAAAAACGGGTTCAGAACAGAGTGAGAATAAATAGTTATGGCAGCTGTGAGCCACTTTGTGTACCTCTAGGATGTAATGAAGCAGCGTAATGCGGCTCTTGTTGGCCTTTGTCTCTGTAAGCTTGAGCAGAGAGCTGAGTTTGAACCCCTCGGCGTTTCCTGTGTGACTTCCCTGGAAGTAAACCAATGATTAAGAATGCAAGCTCTGTCTAATGTCAGCTTAAAGTAAAATACAAATTTGATAGAAAAAAAGGTTCTTACATAGTTGAGAAAATTCCCAACGTCAAGGATGAGCCTGCAGAAACTGGGCACGAGCGTGCTTGTTCTGAGAGCTGAGAGATTTGTACCATGGTGTTAGTTTGTGTGTATATGTATGTATGTATGTATGTATGTATGTATTAAAGACTGCATGCATGTGAATACAGCTGAAGGCCTAGGGTTTACTTACACTGGCAAGCCTCCTCCACCAGCTTGACTTTAGGTTTGAGCATATCCAATACTGACAAAGTCTCCTCACAGAGCAACATGCACTCAATCCTCAACTGATAACTGGTGAAACAAGCCAAAAAGAATAAATATGCCACCAAGAATGAAGCATACATATATTTAAAAGTTAAAAACAGAACTGGTGCAAAAAAAACAAAAACGTTACCATGGCACAGTGAGAAGGGAGGTGTAGAAGCGGTCAACATTTGCCAACTTGTCTTTTTCTCCTTGGAAAGACTTCAAGTTTTCAATCTAAGCACAAGACAGTAAGTCAAACATTTGCCATTTTAAAGTGGGCCCTTGATAGCAGATATAAGTGCAAACAAGTATCTAGGTAAAGATGGAGAATTGGTAAAGAGTACACACCTCATGCTTCTCTGGTAGGAGCTTAAGAAGCTGTTTTAGAACCTCTACATCAAATTTACTACGATCCCCATTCTGAATCATGGCTACAAAGTCCTCATTTGTGCTGGATAGAGAAAATAAAAAAAATATTGAGCTGATAAATGGAACAAATCTAAAAAAAAAAAATAAGAAAAAGAAAAATCTAATGTGCAACATCTTACCATCTGAACTGCTTTAGGAATATGTTCAAATTCAGGTTTTTCTTTGGATCAATAAATGTAATCTATAGGACAAGGAGTTATTTATTATCAATTATTCAGCTTTGATAATCAGGTGCATTTGTTCCGAGTGCTACAGCTCTGAGGAGTTGTGTCGAGTGTTGACCAAGCACACCTCTTTGGGCTCCTTCTTGACATGAGCAGCTGCCCCCTTGTCCTTGTGCTCAGTCACCGGGAGACAGAACAGCTGCTCGATACTACTGTAGTCCGGCTCCCGAGGATGAGGCGCTTTCTGAACCGAGGACCACATGGAGTTACCATCTGTGTGCAAGCAGGAAAAGAGGAACCTGTTATGAGCTCATGTGGCTCCATTTTGTATCAACATCCTATCATGGCTAAAATTAATTTGACAGGGGAATGCTCTGCCAACATCCACATTAAATAACATCCAAATTTGTAATAATGGTTATGTTCAAATCAAATGTTCCATTCCCATTAACTATTCTCTACACAGATGCCTTGTGCCAATGTCACTCACATTTCCCATGATGTAATTCTATTTAAAAAACAAAACAAAAAAAACAAACATACAAAATAGCCTGAAGGGGTTGATAATATCTTGACAGATGCAGGCAAAAAAGTGATTTAGCATATTCAAAGTTGGCTTGACACTCAAAATTAGATTCAGCTAGGGCTGCTGCCTTTGTAATGTAAATGACAGATTGTCGTTAAGATAATTTCAGCCTTCACAAGAATGTTTTATCCACTCACCAGTAACAGTGCGGAGTTTCTGCCAGTTGAGCTTTTTCATCCTCAGGGTGGGACATGGGCTTGCCTTTGTGGGTGCAGCGCACCCCAAGGCCTGGCTACTCTGAGCCACTATCAAGCCTGGTGGAGGTGGCATGCCAGGTAAGGGAGGTGGTAGTGGTGGTCCGCCACCCATCCCTGGCAGGGGTGGTGGTGGAGGTGGCATGCCTGGACCGCCAGGCAACGGTGGTGGTGGGGGTGGTAGCGGCATTCCAGGCAAGGGAGGAGGTGGAGGGGTCCACCAAACCCTCCAGGTAGCGGAGGAGGTGGAGGGGGTCCACCAAACCCTCCAGGTAGCGGAGGAGGTGGAGGTGGGCACTGGTTGAAAGGTTGGCGCGGGGTACCTGTCATAGGGGGTAGAGGAGGTGGTGGTGGTGGTAGAGGAGAGGCACAAATTGGCTTCAGAGAGGATGTTATGCTTTTCTCTTTCTCCTGATGATCCAGATCAGTTTGCATGGCCTTATCTACTTTCACAAGCTGCCCGTCCACCTCATGATGACCGTCGCAGCTCTTGCCTTTGGAGAACATCAGCCGCTGCATGATCTTCTCACACGACTCCACCTGAGCTGGAGCACAAATCCAAAACACACACACACCCACACACCCACATTGAAAATACTTCTCACTTAAATAAAAGCTTTTAGCCACCCTGTAAACAGCTGTTTCCATGTCATGGCTGTGACAGGTTTTTCTTGGATAAGCACTCCACTTCACATATGAATCACTGAGGAAGCCATTAGCAGTATTGCTGCTTCAGTGCTGACTCACAGTCCTGGGCCAGCAGTATGGCTCTGTTAGTGATGGCCTCTAGAGCCAGCCAGATATCCGAACGTCCAGGCCCCAGCACCAACAACGTCTGCAGGATGGACAGCAGCTGGAGAGACGCTGGAGAGCTGCTCACCTGCACAAATTAAGAGAGCTTGTCATGTTTATAGCACCACAATCAGAAAGACAATAAGAGATATTTTCCTTTACTGTAATCAGACACTGATTCATGATAAGACAGGGCTCACCTTGTTAAAGAGTGTAGTGAAAACCTCCAGGTGATCACTCATGTCAATGCCCCCATAGACCCGCAGCAGCTCCTCTTCATCTTCAGCCATTGTCTCTTCAAAAGTTTCACATTGAATGATCAAGTCTTCATCCTCCTGCTCCCTGCAGACCACACACATACAGGTCACTGGTGGGGACATTTCATTGCGTTTAAATACCATTTTCAGTTTTTAAAAAGCAATAACAAGGGCCTCTAAATACTTTCATTAATGGACACAAATAGCATCATCCATGATTATGGACTTTAAAATGACCTGAAACTTGGAAGTTCACTTGCTGCAAATCTGCTTTAGAGACTAAAGAAACTGACTAAATTAAATGTGAACAACAGAAGGAAGGCTCACCTTAACTTTGGCAGAATATCAAGTAACTGGAGCCCTGCAAGACAACAATAAAACACAGCCCAGAGTATAACAAATATCAATAATTATATTATAGTATCAATAATACTTTATCTCCCAAATGTGTCACACATCTCTCCACAGTGGCATATGTTAGTTTTTGAAGGAATTGGCAGGAAGTCACAGGTGAGCAATCACACAAGAGGAGTGGCCAAACAAATGGCTGATTGATCCAATGTGGTAGGTGGCATTTTTATTGAATTTAGATAGTTTTATAGCTGCAAATATGACATATTTGTCAAACTATCTTGACTGTTGTGATCGACAGGCAGCTTTGAAGCTCAGTGCTTATCACTGATGCCTCATAGGAAAAGCCTCAATCCAAGGTTAGTCCTGTTTTGTCCAGGGCTGGGACATACTCCACAGGCTATAAGAAAGAACAATCCACTATAAATAAAAAGAATGGATAGTGATTTTCATTCAAATGGCCAATTTTCTCACAAAGCTTTCATCAAAATCTCATTAGGTCAGTGTGATTTAATGACAGTTAGTGATGAAATTTTCTCTAAATTGAAACTTTTGATAGTCACTGGTTATTGTGTAAAATACATGAAAACACACTGTATACACGTAAGGTTTGTTTAGTTCTCAGGCGTTTGGTCAAAGTGAAAATGAGGCCATTAGACCTATTTTTAGACAGACACAGTGACAGAGATATTTGTAATGGAGCTCCTGCTGATGGCCCGCTTTCCCATCTGCATTTACTTTCAGGGAGACCAGAGTGTGACCTTACTTATGATGGGACTCTAGACTCCTGATTCATTGTTAAGTAGCAGCTGAATGGAGAACCAACCGATAAACTGCTTTCTCATCTTATCTCTCTGCCTGAGGTCATCTGTGCCGAAGATGAGGGAGTTGATGAAACTGAGGAGTGTGACCATGTAAGGGACGTTATCTGTGGCCTGCAGCTCGTTCATGATCACACTGAAGCGATACTGCTGCGTCTTGACGCCCTGAAGGGGAAATCAAAGTCGGTTTGAGTCATCATCTTCATTGAGGAACATTGAACATTAAACATTTACAGGTTTAAGATCCCTGCGCATGTAACCTACCACTAGGGGGCAACAACTTAACTTTTCAAAAAAAATGTTTGAAGCATGACTTCTACATGTTCATCTACTTGCCTTGTAGTGGTCCAGGGCATCCAGTGCCAGGCGATGACCGTCTGTAGAGAACACGCTGAGGGCAGCAAGGAGCTCAAACACCTGCATTTTCACCATGGTGTTGGAAGTGTCCAAAGCTGCAGAGAATCATGATCACACACATCAGTACATGTCGAGCACTGATATTTTCCATCTGTTTCTCTTAAAGCAAAACCCCCAATCTCCATTCTTTCCCCTTTGTGTGTACTGTTTATTTCAGCCACTTAACTTGAACTTTGCCATCACAAGATATTGCGTTGTACTGTATAAACATGTTTTTTTATTTTATTTTTGTTATGTGTGTGTGTGTGTGTGTGTGTGTGTGTGTGTGTGTGTCAGAGGTGGGGAAATTCAATATTCACAACTCACTGTGAAACAGCATTTTTAGGGATGTTGTTACATCTGTACATAAAGCTGGAACTGGAAAATTCAGCTCAACTCAGTGAGTCAGAGAGACTTATGTGAGTTCATTTAACAAAATACTGGAAATAAAGTGGCAGCTCTGTTCCTTAAACATGGCTTTCTTTTGAAAGAACAGGATAATTTAAATATCTAGATCAAATTGTTTAGTATATTTCAAGTATTTTCTGCAGCATCTCCGCCACTTTTTCCGTGTGTGAGACTACTCTGAGACATAATCATACAAAATCATACTACATGGGGAAATGAGTGCAGCACATGGATGATTCTTTACAAAAATGAAGGGTGGTCAACCTTGGGAGAGCTTCCTAATGTATCCCTCATTGTCTATAATGAAGTGGATCCCTGCAGAGGAGTTCATGACTGCCCGGACGCAGCTGACACAAGTGAGTTGCAGAAGGGCATCGGCAATGCGAGAGCATCCCCGGCCCGAGAGCCGGTCCAGGGCCTCCAGGAGGAGATCCAACCCACTCAGCTCCAGGAACTGGACCATCCACGTCTGGTCGCTGCCCTCCAGGCGACGCCTTAGCCCAGAGTAGTTGACCACAGTGGGAACTTGCAGCAGTCTGATACACAGCTCTGGATCAGCACTCTCTAGGTTGGCCTCTGGCTGTGTATCTGAGTCCTGCGAGGAGCCCAGGCGTCCCCTGACTGCCTCCCACTTCTTCTTCCCATCTGACTTCCCCGACATGATGGCTGTGGAGAAGAGATGGGAATCATGTTCAGTTTTTCAGTGTTAGTGTGTATTTTTCAGAAAGAAAATTCTTGTTTGTTTGCTTGCTTGCTTGTTTGGACTGCAGATGGCGTCTGTTTGCAACGATATCCAATGATTTTGCCCAGTGTACAATGTTTTTGTTGCTATCCAGACAAGAGGAAGCAGGCCAAAATAATGCCTTATCAGAAAGAAAAGCAGAAAAGGAAATGATAGCTCTGCACTTTTGTGGAACAGTAAAAGATATGTCAGCCATCCAGTCACCACCAGCTCCAAACATTCCTATTTAATCCTGCTTGAAAGAGAAAAGACTCGTTGTCAGCTCGCTGCAAAGCCGGGTTCAGTGTTGTCTGGACAGTGCGTATTGCAATTTACCATATAAATACATCTATTTTTAAGCTCATTCCTTGGATATAAACACTGGAAAACATGTACAATGCACACTTGTGAAAAATGAATACACAGAAGCAAGTGTGCAGGAGGAACATTTCACAGATATCATACCAACATATCTAACATTGACATGATTACACACGTTGTGTGCCCTTTTCTTGCATAACTTCAGAGCACAGTCCCCTGTTTAATCACAAGCTTCTAAAACTATCCACTGCAATGCATGTTACTAGTATAAACATGTCCCCACTCTAATAAAATCAACAGGATAAGGGTTCAGTCCAAAAAGGGGAATTCTTCTCCAGAAGTCTAAAAATATTTCTCTATGTGCTGGAGTTGTGATATTAGGTGGTTCGGCATAAAAGAACAAGCGTGAGTGGTCCTTCTGTCTCCTGTTGTTGATTTCACACTTGGCAGACGTAAGATATACAGATGAAGCATTGAGTGATGAGCATGAACAAACACAATGCTCTGTTCACAGTGCCAGCCTGGAAGGAATTATAGCTTTTACAAGTCCTCTATTTTACCATCTAGACAATGTAGGGCCCTGCTCAGAAATCATGCCTTTTCCACTTCATTTTGATTCTCGTGTTTTAGGAGCTCAGTCAACTAAACACAGTAAAAATCCAATTTTGGATTTCTCTCTTTTCAAAAGGTAATTCACAGAAGTAATGACTGTGAAAAATCGGACAAATTGTTTTACTATTCACTTGACAGATTCAAGGTAAAATGAGGCTTCTTCTTTTCTCACATAATCTGGCAAAGCTTGTTTCAGCTCTGACTGCAGCATTTTTTAGACCTGCTGCCAGTGTGAGTGTGTTACCGTAGCAGCAAGCAGACAGACAATGGTGTTTTACAATAGGCCTTCTCAATACTCTTCAAAGAGCTGTGTTAGCCACAAAATGGATGGAATGCTCCCTGCCCCCCCCTTTGAGGCTAATAAGAGCAGTGGTCAGCAAACCAGTTTCAACCCTTTCTTCAGGAGTAGTACATTTGGCCGTCATGTTCAGTGTGAGTAAGGAACAAAAGTTGCAAGTTGACATTTGTAATCTAGGGAAATTGTCACAGTCATGGACACTTGTGAAGCTACTCAGAAAGAATTAATTCATGCCTTGACAAGCCATACTTATGAGTAAGGCATTGTGAGAAAATAGTGTGCACAGACCGGACTTGCCCGTTCATACAGGAACTTTTCATAAGGAAGGAAAGGACTTTCCCAGGACAGGAAACTTAGTTTGAGATAAACATGGAGTGGTGACAGCTCATGTTCCTCTTTTGAAGTTTCATTTTATCCCAAGATATTTTGTCCATGAGCAAACATCTGGGTTACTATATGCCAAGCAGCTTCAAAATATAAAATAATGGAAACAAAAACATTTGCCCAGTATTTCATGTACTCCTCAAATATAAGCAACTTTCATTTCACGACCTTGTCTGCCAGATCTCCCACATGTATTCACTAATAGCAGGCTGATTCACTGCAAACAGGACAAACCTACTCATCTGTCCTCTGGTTAAACCGCCCACACAGCAGCCCACTGTTCCTGTACAGAATCAACACTTGTGAAAACGCTGAAACATCTCCACTGATTTATTTAATCTGAGACATATGCAAAGCTTGCATAATTAATGTTATCTACTCTGTGCAAGTCCGCAATAATAAACTAGTAAAGGGAATAAGTTAAATATCATGTGGCATTTTACTGTCTAGCTTCTTGTGTTGTTTTTGTCCACTGAAACACCAGATATGGTTAGGAGATAAAGGATGGGTTGGATATTATAAAAAAAAAAAAACAACAACTTTTGAGCACTAAAATGATAACAGTTGATTTCATGGTACAACATGGTAACACATGTAACATATGATGCTTGGAGATTGCATAATTAGGCCTACAGATAGTTATTCAAGCCTATCAATGCCATAACGTCTTAGTATTTGCAGAGCGAATACAACAACATAGAACATCTGGTAACATTTAACTGATATCCTAACCTCCCTCTCTTCCACTCTGCTATTTAAGGGAGTGACCGACATGCATGCAAAGTCTACAAGCACATTTAGCAGTTGCAGTCATTTTTAGTTGTAGTTTTCTGTATTCCCAGACTGTAGACTACCTGCGGATTCCTTCGTCCATAATCAGAGTGATATCACGCCACCTATACATGTTATATATAACATCTGCATATTAACAAAACATTGTGATAGTGACAGTCCATATGTTCCAACACATAGACTTAAAACTGGAATCCTCAATTCAAGTGGATTTTGGCAACACAGGGTTTATTTCCCCCCTCACCGCCCTCTTCCACGTTATTCTGTCCGAGGCATTAAGGAGGTTTGAGGGAACATTACCACCTCCAGAATGATCGACAAGACTGTGACACCAGAACACAATCGGCAATTAGTCGTTATGCATTTGCTCCATTATGATGAATAAAACGCTATCTGAAATAGCGACATTATGAATCATATATCTGATTAGTTTGCACTGTAATTTTCCACACATAACGTGCAGGGGGCATGGCATAACGGGACGTAGCCGGACTATAGGCACCTCACATTGTGGCGAGTAAAAGACAACAGAAAAACAAAATGTTAACGCTTATGATTAAATACTTTTCTCTACTAGACATGTCACATCTTAATGCCCTGTTGCATCGTTATTGATCACCTATAAACTGACTACGACACCTTACCTGATTTTATCCCATAAATACGAAGACACTTCGTGGTGTGTTTCAGATGGGGGAGCGCTTTGCAGTCATCCGGACAACCTTTTATTCTGCCAACAAATGGAACTTGGACCCCTTCAAATTTCGGCACAGTCACCCCCTGTGTGGAATGTGGATGGTTCAAATCGATACGGCCCCTCAGAGTGATAGAACTCACTTGTTAGCTGACCGTGTCAAGACTGCAACATTATTGAGATAATACATCCGGTCAAAACCTTCAGAATAAAAGATGTGCGCTGTATGCCGAAAGGATTCAGTTAGGTAGGCCCAAACATAAAAATAGGGTCCACAAAATGAATTAAATAATTTGTTAACGTTACATAAGGTACAGACAGAAGAGACACACAAGATTAATTGTGGTGTAATTAAGTTAAAAAAAAAATGAAATTTACTGCTGCTGGAGGAATTACATAAATCAAAGTAAATAGATCCAAATATGTTTCATTGCACGTTCATACTCAAAGGTGTTTCTACGGTCAGCGTTTTATTTTAAAGGCAGTTTTGCGTGATTTCCGGTCTTAATGTACCTGCCGTTTTCTGGCTTGCAGCTGTTTGTGATGCTGAATGCAGCCAGTGGTTGCGGGCCCTCCTCCCACACTCCCCATCCCATCAGCTGGATCCGACCTCGGGCGACAGTCCTTGTTGGAGGAAAATTAAATTGGGTCCCTGATTCTCCAAGTAAAATTTTTTTTGACAGTCACACAATGCCTGTCACAGTGGTATCTGATAACTACGGACACAATGTCCAAACCATCAGGGTGCATGGGTCTGACTGCCCCAAAGAGTCTTGAGGGGCGTTACAACATGCTCCCAATTTTTTACATTAGACTAGTTTTCTTTATTTACTTATAACTAAATCCAAAAGTGTCCTTAGAATGATCAGAATCCAAGATCCAGACACAATCTGAACACAACCAGACTTCAGCTTTCCTCTATGATTCATCTTCATGGCTTTAGGAGTTTATTGATAGAAATAGGGGATGAGAGGGCAAACGCCAACATGTAGCATATACATGACAGACTATGCTTATAATAATTCAGTAATTTCTTAATTATCTTGAATTTAAGAGTTAAAATGAGCCTAAATGGTCCTGTGACTAAAAATATTAAAAGAACACACAAGATAAGCTGAGATGAAGCAACAGATATAACATTGTTGTGATTATTGTGGGTTTTAATTCAATCTCTTTTTATAATTATTTTTTATTTCTCTTATCACTGTTTTAGCATATGCATATAGTTATGAATTTAGAAAACCTTTACTGTCAGAATGACAATACAGCATATTGTTTGGATCTGTGGATATTTTGTTAAGAATTTGTAGTACTGTGATTTGAGGCTATTTAGCTTGCTAGAGTTCCACTATACCTCAGAGAAAAGCATAGCTAGTTGTATTGTTCAAAGATCAAAATCAAACCAAAGATGTTTTGTTGATCCAGAGGAAAGGTTTCTATCAGGGAGAGCACTGACAAAGAAGCAGCATGGGTACTACTAAGTTACAACACCAAATAATATGCAGGATATATAGCCTACTGTAGCTGAAGTTCCAGCATGTCAAAGTGAAAATAATGGCTAAACATGAGACTGCTTTGTTGGAAATGGAGTAACAAAAGCTATTGACCAAATATCATGCACTCATCAAAGTCCACAACTCACTTGTTGAGCTAGTTGAACAGGATCATGTTGGAATCAAGCTCCCAATTCTTAAAAGTCAAAGTCAACATGATTTGAGTGGTGGCCTAAAGACGCAAGCTTGTGAACGGGAGGTCGTCGGATTGATCGCCAGACCGACAGGATCAAATCTGGGTGGGGAAACTGAAAGAGCAGTGCTTGTCCCTTCCTCATTACCACCACTGAGGTGCCCTTGAGCAAGGGCCTAACCTCCAACCGCTCCAGTGGAGCTGCTCAATGGACAGCAGTACAGATTACGGTTGTACTGGGTAGCTTCCAGGTATGAATATGGAACATGGAATAATAATGTGATCAAGGGCGTTCCTGCAGAAGAGAGGCTGCCTCTCAGTGAACCTACCCTGAATAAATAAAGGTTAAAAACTGAAAAAAAAATTCCAAATAAATTCCATTTATTGTTCTTATACATTAATACACAACAAGGGACTTGATTACTATATGGTTTTAAACACAAACTTCCCCTTAATCTTCTGGTCCTGCTGCAAAACCTTTTACCATATGGACCTCTAGGGTGTGTCGTGATTATAGGATTTAGTTCTATGTTTGTCCAAGGTATCCTGAAATGAGGTCATTACAAATTACCCAATGGGCAGGACGTCATGTGGCCGTAACACAGCTCTTCAGGAAGAACATCTTTTTGCACACATCCTGTAGTAAATGTTTGCAAATTACATAGAGCTTTTTCATAACCTTTTTGTAACCTTTACCTATTATATATACTTTTTATATATATATATATATATATATATATATATATATATATATATATATATATATATATATATATATATATACATATATATTTTTTTTTTAAAAGGAGAGCTATTCTAATACATGTCAGGACATGTTCTTGGTTTTGCATCACTATAGATCCCACTGCCTACAGGAAATGCTACAACAGAGGCCGAGTTATCACTAAACCACAGACAGTCCTATATCCGGAAAACAAAAACACCAGTTCATCTCTCTTTTGGGAGTTTCATTAGAGTTATTAACTGAAAATAGTATACATTTCATCCCAAGGACTCTTGTGTGAGATACTAGATGTTGATATGGTTTTGGGCTAGACTGGCTAGCTGTTTGTTCACCACTGCTGTGTAGTGATAACAGTGGTGGAAAAATGGTGTTTTGATCAGAACAGCTGTGTTGTTTCTGCCTTCAAATCGAAGCCATATTTTTATTAGGATTCAACTAAGCATTCCTTGTCTTACAGGTGATCCCTTCAAGAGTCCGTGTATCCCAGTTTGGACCCCACATTGGCCTATAACCTGAACCTATCCCAGAATCCATAATCATAACTCTTATAGCTACAACTAAAAACACAAATAAAACAAATATAATGGTCCTGGGTGAAAACATCTGAACAGTAAATGTTTCTGTTTACATTGAAACAAGGTGTTGTCAGGTTTAGTTAAGTAAAATCAGATTACACCAGGATTCAAATGTAAACAAAGGTGGAGCCTGGATCATAGACATATACAGTATGTCATGGCTCGGATGCCCATATAAAAACAAAGGTGTAAATTGTTGTAATATTTCTAGTAGATCTAGAACCTGAGTTATCCATCGCTAGGCTGCTGTTATAAGCTGATATTGGCTTACCACAGATATAAAAATTGGCGTTTATGTTGGCAGTTTTGCGATAAGCCTAAATAATTTTGGAGACACTGCTGCTGTTACATAATTTGTCCACCAGAGAGCCCTCTGTATTGCCTATAACATTTCACAAATATTTAATTTGAGGATCATTAATAAATATGTGTGTTATTGTAAATGGGTTTATGTAAGAGAAAAAAAAGCATATTTTTAAAAAATACATTTTAGACGACTGGTTCAAAAACACAATGCAGATCTCTATCAAAAGATTTGAGGATTTGGAGTTGCTTCAATCTCCTTGTACATGTGTATAATGACGTGTATGATTCTATTTCTTTAATGGCAGAGAGAAAACATAGCCTAGCCTACTGTAAAACCATTTCACACCTGGAATACATTTGAAGCAGCCCATAAACACGATACAAATAAGTTAAAATTTGTTAAAAAGGTTAAGACTTACAAAACCTTATTCGATATAAATGCTATGGTAAATGCTCAAAATCTCAAAAATGATAACTGCATTTAACCAATAGCTGGTTACATGCTGAGCAGCAGAACAGAAACTACATTTCCCATGTTGCAGTGCACTTCCTAGTTTAAAGGTCGAAGACGTTTAACGCATGCTGCCTGGAACAACAACAAACTGCTAAATTAGCCAAACGTTAACGTTATCTTATTTTTCTGAATTGGTACCGTTGCTCGTTATTGACAGAAATGTCCGGAAAGGCCAAGGATATCCTACAGATGGACCTGTATGGTTTACTTGGTATTGAAAGCACTGCTACAACAAAAGAGGTTTGTAAATAAGCTAGCTGTTAAGCTAGATAGCTAAATAAGTCATAGTGTAGCTAACTCTGCCGTTACTTTACAGGCTGGGGGATGTTGTTTTGGCAGAACGTGTATCCAAGTGTTAGCTAAATGTTAAAGCAGCTGTGTTCGCGCAAGGAGCGACTGTAAGTAATTTAATGTTATGTGTCATTTTTGCCTGCAAACAGGAGGCTAACTCTATTAGCTTTCTACCATGGAGCGTGTGTGTGTGTGTGTGTGTGTGTGTGTGTGTGTGTGTGTGTGTGTGTGTTTACTAACCAAGTATTTTTCTCTGTAAGGAGAAACGCCATGTAAGGCGAGGACTGACATTCTAGGTCCTGCGAAAACCCAGGTAGCAAAAGACAAACACCGGTTGTCTGTACAGCAAAGGTGTGGTACACCAAAAAGGCCACTTGGCGGCGACGTTGCATCAATCTAGGGTTTTAACTAATTTTAATGACCACTTAATCTGACAGTTATTTTTTCCTAATAACTGATTAATCGTCTGTTTTATGAAATGTCAAATTAAGTGAAAAATGGCAGTCACAATTTTTCATATCAAACTGCTTGTTTTGTATGACCAATAGTCCAAAACTTGCCTTTAGATATTCAATTTAAATAATGTAAAACTGAGAAGAGCAGCAAACAATCACAATGGAGAAGCTAGGCGATTGAATGTTTGGCATTTTTCTTTAAAATATTACCTAAAACGATTAATGGCTCATCACAATGGTAGTCAGTAACGTTTCTGTTGATCGCCTAATCTTTTAATAGACTAATTGTGTCAGCTCTAATGAATTCAAAATAGTACGAGCGTGAAATTCATTTATGGTTTTGAGTCTTCTCCTCAATGTATATTCTTTAAAACTAAACCAAAGTATCGGATTCTTCACGTGGTCTTAATGATGCTTACATCTGATGAGGCTTAAAAATGATGTAATACTATGGACAGGCTGTTTACAAAAGGTTACATCTGTTTGCCCACCTCTGCACACTGCAGACAGAATTTTGTGCCTGAATGATTTTAAATCAACTCCTTTTACATTTCCCAGCCCAAAGCAGTTCACCATGATGTCTTAAATCCTGCCTTTTCCCTACCATCACCACCTCTCCACAGTTTCCAGCATGTAGAATCCACAAACCCGAAGGGAAATTAAAATTGCGGCCAAAACGAGGGAAGAAGTTAATTTCTTAATTGGATTTCCAAGTTCTCTCCTCCCCAGAGGATTATCCAAGAGGAAGTTAGCGGTTGTGGCTTGCGTAGAATTGAGACTCCAAAATTTAGACGGCTGATTCTGTGAGGTCTGTTGATGTTAAAGAGTGATAGCGAGGGTTTGTGTGTGTGTGTAGTACATTGAGTCTGGGGGGCTCAAAAATTAATCAAATGTGTGAAGACAGATGTCATCAGCTGGGCTTCTTACCTCAGTTGTTTTACCCGCTGCTCCACCACCACTATCTGGCATGTTGTTTACCACAGAAAGAGGGAAGAAGCTCATCCCGGAGCATGTTTATGTGGGCTAAGCCACTGTCCTGCATCTCTTCCTGGTTCTATTTAGCATCTCTTTTTTTATCACTGTTGATAAATCCTGGGGGAAATGGCATATCATAATCTATGGTCTATGGATGACTGGGATTTGCTTTATCTTTGTAGTGCTGAGGAAGACTGCGGAAGGCTAACCACCATTTAACAAGTTATACACATGCATATCAGCAGGGCTCGGGTAATAACTGCTGTGTGTTTCACCTACCACAGATTGCTTGGTGAGACAATGTCAACAGTCAAGACCACACACCATTTCTTGTAGTTTATCCAGCTACTTAATTTGTAGTGTACCTGTGTTGCAGTGTATACAGTAACTACATGCCTGCGTGATTTACTTCTGACAGAGCATCCAATGACAGGTCAGGCGATTGCATTACATTATAAAAGCAATTTTACAATGTAAGCAAAATCATTATTGCGTCCTAAGGTACATTGGGGTAAATCATCAGCGATGCAACCTGGGGTCACTGGGGGTTTTAGGTCATTTCATTGCCCGGGCAACTTATGTTAAATGCATTGATTTGACAAACAAACAAAAACCTGAATAACAGATTTGTTAGTTTTCCATTTCACTTAGCTTGGAGTCATTCATTTGGTCAATAGTATTTCAAAAAAATAAAAACAAATGATGTCATCATAAATCAAGATGAGAAGATTAACTTACCTTTTAATGGAAAGTTATCAACATTCTTGATACCTTTTTAATATAGGATAATACTGAATGAATGCAGAGTTTTGTCAGGTTCACAAGCGCAAAAGCACATGGAAAGTTAATCACAGTTTCGCTGTTTCTCTTTTGTTACATCCAATTTTTACTCTTACTGTTTGTTCTCCTTTTCTAAGTGTAGTCATTGCCCATGTCCTTTCTCCGCTTCTTCCTTTGTGCCTGTTATTATTTTCCTTTAGCTGATAATGTCCCGTAAATAGCAGAGCGTTGTAATTAAAGGATGGACCCATGGCAGATCAGGCAGCTAATCAGCCACACAGGCTAGGGGCCCTACCAGGGCTGTGCCAAGGCTGCACTACAACCGGTTTGTCAGCTATAATTGGCACCAAAGACTGGTGTAATGAGGAAAAGATGTGGGCATGTGGTTGACTGTGGCAGGCAGGGATCAGGGAGGCACAGAGACTGTTTTCCGCCAGGCACTAACCATTAGGCTACTGTTGGCCTGCTGCTGCATGATCTTTCTTTGATTCCTTGGTTCCTCCTCCTGCGAACTGTAGTGTGGGGAATAGTTAAAAATTAAGCATCTCATTTTGTTTCGCCTATGAGACAAGAAAAAAGACGTGTCTGTGCCATTTGCTCATCTCTAAGCACAAGGGACAGCGGTTAGTTTCAGCCCTTGTATGGTTTTTTTCTTCACATAGTCTTACTCATAATGGATTCAGGAGCCAATCCTAAAATGTTGTGATGAGCTGCACAAAGATAATTGCAACAGTAATTGACTGGATTAGTCCTGAAGGAAGATGCCACTCAATCTGAGAACTCTTATCCACATGTGCTAACCTCTGCAAAAGTTGGCCTGCGTTGGCTTCTACTTTGTATGACCAAAGGGCTTCAGGGTCTTTATGTATAAGCTTCAATTAAGGCTTGAGAGATAGATAGATAGATAGATAGATAGATAGATAGATAGATGTATAAAAAACATTTAAACTCTTTGTGTAGGGCAGCGAGTTGTCAATAATAATAACTGTTGTCAATACCCTACCCATTGCTCAGGATGCAATGGCTTTCATAATGGCCTTTCTTGCCTTTTTGCTTCAGCTTGGTCCAAGAGAGGAACAGCATTTTGTTCAACTGTACCTATATACAAATGACAATACATTTAAAGTTGAGTTTGACTTTTCATTTTCTTACTTTACCAAAAGGAGAAAATTGGACGGCACTGTATTAGCAATCAAAGGCAAAAGAAAAGAAAAGGGAGAAACGGACAGGAGGATTGAAAGAGGAAGTAGGCTTAGGCCAACAGTAAGCATATGTGTTTGGCTACAGTCCACAGCCCTGTGTGTCAGTCTAGATCTGTAGGAAGGCTCTGTAAGCCAAGCAGCAAGACTTAATATCTCTCAATGATGACTAGTATCTTATAACCCTCTCAAGGATCCAAGCTCTCATTAACTAACTATAA
The DNA here is from genome assembly GCA_013375575.1 of Percina caprodes. Lineage (NCBI taxonomy): Eukaryota > Metazoa > Chordata > Actinopteri > Perciformes > Percidae > Percina > Percina caprodes. The sequence goes on from JABXJD010002604.1 coordinate 21,360, forward strand.
AAAACAATCTGATGTAGACCACGAGAGAGAAGAAAAGACTTGTGACATTTAGGAGCTGTCTGAGCCATGCTAAGCTCCGGAGGGTTCACTAGAGTCTTGTTGCTTTCATGTAATCATGGGGAGTCTTAGCTCTTGTATCTTGGACAATGGGCTTCCAGCCTAATGTGTTTTAGTTGACATGTCATGGCGACTCATTGGAGTTGCTGTTAAAAAGGCTTGGACACTGTACAGTACATACAGTTCCCCTTAGAGTTGAGTGTGTTCCCCCCCGTAAAGTCAGCTCTGTATGTTTTGGCACGTATTCTACAGATAGAATTGTGCAAAACAACCCACAGAGAAACATTGAATATGCCAGAGGACAAGGCATCAGATGCGACTGTTTCCCAGGCATGAAGAAAAGACCTCCCAAATTCTGGGGTCTGTAGCGTACTGGCAGAAGATTTGCACCTATGTTTTAAAAAAACAAACATGCAGAACGTTGTCATGGCTGATAAAGACTGGTGAGAAAGTGTATGTCAGTGTGTGTGCTTTTGCTTAGATATACAGGGGATTTCTTTTATTTTTTTTTATTTTTGTTGAAGGAATTGCACAATACAGGTTACATATGTCAAACAATACATTACCCTTCAGTTTTTCTTTTTTAATAAACAGGAACAAGTACATTGGAACATTCTAACCCCAACCTGTCGTCAGACAAGAGCCTAGGATTGTCCGAGGTTTCTGCCTAAAGAAGTTTTCCTCGCCACTGTTGCTTGCTCTGGAGGGAACTACTAGAACTGTTGGGTCCTTGTAAATTATGGAGTGTGGTCTAGACCTACTCTATCTGTAAAGTGTCTCGAGATAACACTTGTTATGAATTGATACTATAAATAAAATTGAATTGATTATATGGGGGATTTCTATGCCAAGTCCTTAGCATGCAGTGCATTGTATATGAGCGTGTGTTTTTGAGGTTGTGTGCCGAAAGCTTCTGTGGTCCAATCTACAGCCCCCTCTGGTTTCCACCAAAAGTTTTTCTGCTTCCCTTCTTTCTCCAGGGCAGAGATCTAATGAACACCACCTTGTCATTAACTGGTACCTAGAAGGACCAATGAATGGTTAACATTCCAATCAGTGACCCAGAGTTAAAAAATCAGCTATAACTAAAACCTCAAATGACATTATAATACTCCAAAGTATTGTTTAGTTTTTCCACGCTGGTTCTCCCCTCCCCAAAAAAGTTTTGGCTACCTGCCTAAGATATTAATGGCGGCCTTCTCAAATTTGTTACAGACAATGGCACTCTGTTTGTGTATGTTATTGTAAAATTATTATTATTTTTTATTTTTTATTTTATTTTTTTAGAAGTTTGAATAAAAATGGATTAATACTAGGTTGCAACTCAGACACACTGGCAGTAGGCTTGAAAATAGTAATGAATTCTTGAGCGGGTAATTGACTGATTAGATTCCATTAACAACATGTCGTAAGGACACGAAACAGGGGATCAGCTCAGGTGTTGATTTGATCCAAACAATACAATTACTGTTTTTTTTTTGTTTTTTTAGCATAACACAGAGACGGCATTTCACCCCAGTGCTTTTTTTTTTTAATCAGACTATTACATTTGTGCCATTATTTCATTGGGACCATCATTTTTTTTTTAATTCAGACTTTGGTTTATGGCCAAGGCTGACAGAAGAAAGATAATTGGTACAAAGAGTAACAATTTAACTTTCACATGGCCAAAGTCTGCGCTTAAGTGGATAATTTGTTCTCTTTGTGTCCCGATCAACATTTTCCACTCAACATAACTCTAGGGGTTCTTATGTTTTTTTCTCCTAGATCAAGAAAGCTTATCGACAGAAAGCCTTGACATGCCATCCAGACAAGAACCCAGACAACCCAAAAGCAGGTGAGTGAGCCAGCAAATGTGCTTATCTGTTTTTTTGTACTATATTGTTTTTTGGACTATTTTTCCATTTTTGAGTAACAGACCTCTGCCAGTCACCTAGTAGAATTGGAACAAGAATTTTTGTTTTATGCAATTTCTGCATTGTTTTCTGAAGAATTAGGGTTAATCGTCTGACTGAACGGCTATCAAACTCCAGAACCAAAAATAAATGCTCTGGAGTACTGCTCTCAGCAAGTTGTACCCTGCCAGACAGCCAAGCCAGAGCACTCTGTAGGGAAGTCTAACCAGTGCCTGTTGCCCATTGACTTCCTAGCCAGACAGGACCAGTTTAACACCAGCAGCACCATAATCACCACCACCAGTGTTTCCACACTCCATTTTCTTTGGCTTTAGTCCTTCCGTGGCCTGTCACCAACCAGCATGTCAACAATTACACCAGGAAATCTCATTGTAGCTTTTTTGGTCAAAAGACTGGTCATGAGGCATATTTTCAAGGGAGGTTTATGTGGTTGCTGGATGGTTCAGACCATTCCTGATTATGTCAGGGGGAAAAAAACTGTGAAATTGATGGGGGTTGGGGGGTTGAGAGGGATAATGCAAAAGCAGGGGGTCGGTTTTCCCAGAAATGGAAAAGTAGTGGTTTGGAGGGCCTCAACACAGACTTTGCCTCTATCGCACGAAGTCTTGGGATTTGCTGCTCCTCAGGGAAAGGTTGTATGCTTGGAGGAACTGACTTGGGGGGTCATGATTCCTCACTAACTGAAGACGCCCCCTCACTTTCCTCAACCCCCCATGTTGTGACACTCTGAGCTGCCTAGTGGGCATGGCATGTCTCCCCCCAATTGGATTTCATTCTCTCTCGCTTTCTCTCTCTCCCTCTGTGTGTGTGTGTGTGTGTGTGTGTGTGTGTGTGTGTGTGTGTGTGTGTGTGTGTGTGTGTGTGTGTGTGTGTGTGTGTGTGTGTGTGTGTGTGTGTGTGTGTGTGTGTGTGTGTGTGTGTGTGTGTGTGTGTGTGTGTGTGTGTGTCTTGGGAGGTGGGCTCTTGCATGGTAGTGGTAATTGTGGCAATGACCCTTGAGGTGCTCTAATGGATAATAGATGGAGAGGCCGAGGGTTTGTGTGGGAATGCACGTCTGTGTAAGAGGAAACGGGTTTCGTGAGACCTTCGGCACCTTTTTAAAACCTAAAATTTGTGTTTGTCTCAGATATCACGATGAGCGCACAAGACCTTTTTTAGATGTCACGTTCCCTTTACTTTCTTTACATCACATTATTTTCTACTGTACCTCTTGTGTGTAAGGTGCCAAAACAAAAGTTACCAGTGTTATATCTTTGTGAAATTTTAGTCACATTTTTTGTTTTTATATTTAATTTTCCACGTGTAAAACATTAGTTCCTGAATAAAAAAATAAACGTGTATCCAGTAGCAGAATGTTCATAGTTTTTGCTGCTCTTGTACCATTCTTCTAGTGGAGCTCTTCCACCAGTTGTCCCAGGCTCTCGAGGTGCTAACTGATGCTGCTGCCAAGGTAAGACGACTGATGCCTCTCAACCTGTCAAGTGCTGATACACAGAGACATGATTCATTCTGGTGTCTTAATACTGTTTATAGGCCGCCTATGACAAGATTTGCAGTGCCAAGAAACAGGCAGAAGAAAGAACCAGGAAGCTAGATGATAAGAGAAAAAAAATTAAGCTTGGTAAGTACTTTCCAAATTGTACAGCATCTCAAGTCTCTTGATTTACTGATTTTAGTGTTTTTGTATTGGTATTGTAAATAGTAATATTAAAATCATTTTGTTATACATATTCCAAGATAAACACAACAGGCTAATAATTGTAATAATTAATAAATGTGCTGGGGACTGCTGCATTGATTGTCTAGTATAGAATTAAACAAGTTCTGCTGTAAAAAAATAATTCATTTAGCACAGTTTTTTGTCTTGTTTTCTTGTGGAAAAGAGATACAGACTTGTGTGTGTCTTTGACAGACTTGGAGGCCAGAGAGCAACAAGCAGAAGCTCAGAGTCAGGAAGATGTGCAAAACACTAGAACACTTGAAGAAGAGGTAAGAGAATTTATAAAAGCCGTATCAGAGATCATACTGCATCCAATGTTGCCTGGAGAGGACATTGAAAATAGAAAATAAAAATTTCACTATACTACAGGCCTCAGCAGTGATCTGAGAAGAAGGTATTTCAGTCCATCCAGGAAACTCTGAAGCACACCCAGGTGCTTTTATTCTGTTCTTCGTCAAATTCTTCCTTCTAAATTAGTTGAAATCTTCTTGGGTCTGGAACAAAGGCTCTTTCTGAGAGAGGCTTTCTTTCACTGCCATATCCTAATTATCAGTAAACCCATTAGTGATATTGCATGACTTGATCTACTTTGTTCAGATAGCCAATGATAAATAAAAATGTTGTGCGTGCTTCCAAGGTGTGTCATTGGAATGTGCTCTGTGTTTAATGCATGTAAAAATGTGGCCAGAGGTGGAGGAGGCAACCAGTAGGTGGCACTGTTCCATTTTTCTCATTTCAAGGGGTTATTTTTCTTAAATGAAGAAACAAGGTGGTCAGAACACTCTCCTGGAAACACAGAATAGCAGAAAGGGTGTCTTGGAATGTGAGAGTCATACAAGTGATAAATTACATCAGTGCTTAATGAAGAGCTTTATGAAAGATGCATACTTTGCTGTCCAAACCAGTATGTGTGTTTGTGTACATTATTGTATTGTATGTCTCTGTTTCTACCAGATAGCCCGTTTGAGAGAGGAGGGATCCAGGCAGCTTGAGGAGCAACAGAGGCTCATCAGAGAGCAGATCCAGAGAGAAAGAGAAGAGCAGCAGCTGCAAACAGGAGTCTACAGTATGTCCATACCTAAGATTGAACCTAACTACAGTCTGTTCCAGTCCATGTTTACAAGACCAGTTCAGTGCAGTCCTGTTCTACCTGGATAAAACACTTTGAATTCCTCTTACTATCCTGAAAGCCTCCGCTGGTGAACCCCTATGTTTCCCAACTGTCGTACTGTCAGTCCAATCACAGCAGTCACTAGGTTCTTTGTGGTTCACCAAATATTATGCACATAAAAACAATAACTGAATGTCTGTTTGAATTAAAGATTTGCACTTTGAAAAGCTCTATTTTAGTTTCATGGCAGAAAGACAACTTGGCAAGACAACATAGGAATGCAACACCCCATGCATGTGCAACTTTTAACCTCTTGATAATACTGTTGCTTTAAAGCTTCAGTGTCTCCATTCTGGAGACATGAACAAAAGTAAGAGTCTTATAAAATAAGACTATAGATGTTTGGGTATTTAAAGAAAGTGCAGGCTCTTGGCCCGAGACTTGGACCCCTTTTTGTGGCTGAACAATTACTCATGCATAGTCGGCACGTCTTTGAGTCTTTCTTTCATTTGCACGCAGTCAGGCCTCCCCAGCCATCCCCATTGATCCGCGCTCTCTCTGTTTCATCTCAAGATGCACCGAATGGCTCATCAGACTGTAACAAGAGCCATACATTTACCATCTGACCGCCAAAAATTGCTGTCCATCTGCATGAGTTGATTTCTATTTTGAGTGATGCATTTCTTTCCTTAAAAAAACAATTATTTTCTTGTCTTTTCATTTCACTGTCCCATCTCCCCTCATTCTCAGACTCAGGAGTGGAGAGTTGTTCCAAGATCAATGTGACCCCCAAATTGAAGGTAAGGCTTGCACCTATGGGGGTTTTAATCATGGGCCGAGACTAGGAAGAGAGGTCATGATGAGGGTTGCCGTTTTTGGAGAGTAACACAGGGAGATGGAAAAGAGGAACTGTTCCATCTGAGTGAAAGTGCCGGCAGAATCTCTGCAGGGATTTTGATTGAACCTTAGACATTTGTAATTTATTATTTGGAAACCACATACACTCTCACCAGTAAGCTCACGTTTGACGCCCATTCCTCCAAAGTAGTTCCAACGTCGTCAAAAGACCTGTAACAATGCCAAGGGGGGGCTTATTATATTTCCTCCTGGAAACTCCCCAGCCTGTGCATATTAACGGACACTGGGGATGTTAGCTAATGTGTTTAGACATTAAATCTGGTTTTAAAATTTGATAGCCATCTATTGCAGCAGTGAATTCCCCTGCATTTGTGTAGTCAGTTAGAAAAACAAACAGCAGTCGTAAGACTGACAGTATCACGGGTCATGTTGAAGGACATGGGAAGATTACTGAATAAATCTATCTCAGAGACTGGCTCTTGTCATATTTTTTTTAAATTAATGTACGCCATGACTTAAAAACAGTGTTTTTTTCTTTGGCTTCTTCTGTCCAGTAAAACTTATAATATACCATTAACCAGATTCAAAATGATAACTTGTATTCAAGATTAAACAAATCTCTGGGACAATTAGACATTTGATGTTCATTAAAATTATTGACTGCGTTGTGGACATTTGCAATGACTCTGATGTCAATCATTCCTAAAAACTAATTCCAGCGACATTTGACATTATTCCTCTGATATATTGTGAAAACTAGTTTTAGTGATGCAGAAAGAGCCGTTTGGTTTGGTTCCACTAATAGCTTTCCTATCTGTATATTTATTTATAATGGGAGCAATAGAACACAGCAGTGCGTCTGTATTGTGGGCTGAAACCGCAGACATCACATCATGCAAATACTTTTAACATCTTACACAAAGATTAATGTGTAAGAAGGTTATCAGTGGGTACAGGAGACTGCTCTTGGAAGGAGAATGTACATTGTCAACCGTAATTGTTGGTAAAAGAACGCTATGTAGACATGGAAATTCCCAGAAATCTTGTTCTCTGACAGTAAGCAGAATGTTGGAGCTGAATCAACACTGAGTACTTGCCATTTATAATTCTACTTTAAGCAGTCACTGTGATACATTGGCTAGACTGCTGTTCTTTGTACATGGATAGGAGAAGTTGCACAATATCTCCTTTTCTAGGAGTACGGGAACTCGCATCAGTTTTTAGTGACAGGACTCCAAGCAAGTAAAATAATTTGACAAATGATCTTGTCTTTTGTGGAGATTGATTGGAGCTGTTCAGCTCTTATGCAGAAAATAGTTGTACTATATGGTAATTTCTAAAACAACATTTACCCAGTGCAATATGGCAAGTATCATGAGCGAAAGAATTGTTGCACAATTATAAGTTAACCACAGTTCAAACAAAGACACAACACATATTTCTTCCCATTGCAGAGTACCTTAGGTGACCTGCTTTGGATTACTTGGTCATTATTGTGTCTGGGGTTGTCCTTTATTCTGTGTAGCTATACAGGGGAGTCACCAAGTATTCCATGATCCAGGGTTCCATATGTCAATTTTCACCCTTTTAGCAGTCCTGTACCCTCAGTATGAATGGGAATTAACTGCAAGTCTCACAGGTGGTGCCAAGGTGATGTTGCAAGAGTTTAACAGTGTCTCTATCCCGTAGCTCTTTTCTGTCCTGATGGTTATAATTTGTGTGTCATCATAACCAAGCCTACCTGGCATGCTTTGTCTCCTCATCAGTCTAATCAGTTGTATTCTTCTTTCTCATTTAAGTTAAAGTGGAAGTGTAAAAAAGATGACGAGACGAATGGAGGCTACTCTCAAGACATTCTTTTCAGACTTCTACAAAAGGTACACATCCTAAAAACAGCAAAGCACTTAACTTGTCTTGCATTTTGTTTAGAACTCTATCTTTTCACATGACACATTAACAGTAAGGTACCATTTGGGTTGGGTAATAAAATAAACCTTAAGGCCACAAGGTAAAAATCCTTTTAATATATCTGTATTAGGACATTGCAGGCAATGTTGTAAAGTAATGAGCAGAACTGTTTTTACAGGAATTTTGCAGCAATGTGATAAAGTACTTTAATATGTGAGGTATTGACCGGATTAACCAAAAACACACTCCTGTGTTTTCCCTAATCTACAGTATATCTTATTGTTTCTCAATGAAATCTGAAAATGAGATCTCTTTATCCTTGGTGTCCCAAAGCAGAGCTCCATAGTAACAAACGTGCCTGCAGAGTCCGGCCACTTTTGAGGTCTGCATGACATCAGCGCTGTAGATTGTTTTATTCTTCCCCTTAAACAAGGCTCATTAAGTTTTGTTGCAGTGAAAGTGCTGAGGGCAATGTTGGAGTGCCTTTTTAAAGCCATGCACGACATTGTTTGTGCCCCTCTTACCAGGTGATTAAACAGTGCTGAGGGATGCATTAGGAAATGTGCTCTTCTCATGCAACCCAGTACCACCTAATGCCATGATCGTCACAAGGTTTTTTTGGTTGGGCATAGGTTGGCTGTAAATGAGGATAGGGCAAGTGTCACTGACGTCAAGATGTCTGGGGAAAAAGGGTATGAATTTCTCCTCTGCACGAACTCCATCGATACGGCTCCAGGCAGAAGGGATGTGTCATAATAAAGACTGTGGGGGGAAAAAGTGGTACTTTCTTAAGCAAAGGGAATACATTTTAGAATTTTTTTTTTTGTTTTAGATGGCAAGCTCCAATGAGTGACAGTTAATAGTTTGAGCAAGTCAAGCCACCGCTGTGTGGGAAAGTAAGGTGTACGTGTGTGTACGTGTGTGTGTGTGTGTGTGTGTGTGTGTGTGTACGTGTGTGTGTACGTGTGCAGACTTGTGTATTTTGGCCTCTTGAAATAATACATCTTTGTTCAAGGGGGGAATAACATGTTAAGATATTTATATTCTATGAAACAAGAGGCCTTTTGAGAGTCTCCTTTGTCACTGTTGGCTTGCTCTAAACTGTCCTTCGTAGACATTAGCATTCCTGGACTTTGCCCTTTCCCAGAAAGCTATATTTTCACAGAATGAGATTCTCTAAAGCTGCATCCATCCTCTTTGCTTTCAAGACTCTGCTTTAGGCAGGGAGAGGTTAAAGGGATGGTTTGGAGTAATTTCACCCTAGGGTCCTTTGCACCACGACCTCAAGCCAAACACCCCCCCCAAAAGCTTATTTTCCCTTGTTTGGACATTAGTCAAGTTAGCGCAGGCTAATGGAACCAAGAGTGTATCACGTAAATTACCCCACTAATAATGCCCGGAATGGTACTAAACTTCTACAGTAGTACAAATAGGTTATGTACTCATAAAACAATGAATTGAAAAGTTTGTAAGTACACCAGGAGTTTATTTAAATAACATTTGCTTGATAGCTTCTGCTCTCTGCTTATACTGCTACCAGCAGTAAGACAAGCGCTTAGGATGGTCTACAAATTACAACACCAAAAAGAGATACAACAAAAAATATTTATTAATATAACTAATTTTTTAAAAGTGCTGTGATATAACTAGCAGGAGACAAGTTATAATTGAGGTAGGTTTGGAGACACTCCCTTAATTAATACTTGAATAAATATTTTTTTATATATCTGTTTTCGGTGCTGTAGATTGTAGAAAGAGTTTTTAGATTCTCTGCCCGAACTTGACCTGGCCCAACCGACCGGCGGGTCTGACCAATATTTTCTGTCACTATCCTCGGACCGTGCCCAGCTGGGCCTTGAAGAAATTTTTTGACCATTACTTTATTAGTGTGATTTTATGGGGAGTAAGCTATGCTTCTCCGTTGTTCTGAGTAGTGCGGCCAGTGCGTCGGCATGCAGACACAAGAAAGTGTCCTATATGGTTCCAGGACTTTGATTATGTTGCTGCCTTGATCTGTTATCCATACTATTTAACTAAGTGTGTGTGTGTGTGTGTGTGTGTGTGTGTGTGTGTGTGTGTGTGTGTGTGTGTGTGTGTGTGTGTGTGTGTGTGTGTGTGTGTGTGTGTGTGTGTGTGTGTGTGTGTGTGTGTGTGTGTGTGTGTGTGTGTGTGTGTGTGTGTGTGTGTGTGTGTGTGTGTGTGTGTGTGTGTGTGTGTGTGTGTGTGTGTGTGTGTGTACACACATGTTTCATCATTCGGATCCATTCCATTCTGAAGACAAACAAACAAACAATGCAGTTGACATGCTTCATCCTTGTTGCATTCATTAAAATAATTCTAAACAGATTTCTGTGGTTCAAACAACTTCGAATTGTAATTGAGAATGTCAGTTATAATGGCCCATGTATTAAAAAATTGTTGGGTTCAAATCGGGCTCAAGCTCATAATTACGGTTAATGTGTTGGGTCGGGCTCGGACATAATGTGCACAGGCTCAGATAGGGTCAGGCTTGATTTCTTTTTCTTTTTTTTTGGGCCCGATCTAACCTCTACTAGACGGTCCCTAAGTGCTTGTCTTACTGCCAATAGCAACAGTAGCAGAGAGCAGAAGCTATCAGTCAAATGTTATTTAAATAAACTCCTGGTGTACTTACAAACTTTCCAATCCATTGTTTTATGAGTACATAACCAATTTGTACTACTGTAGAAGTTTGGTACCATTCCGGGCATTAGTAGTGGGGTAATTTACGTGATACACTCTTGGTTCCATTAGCCTGCACTAACTCGCCCAATGTCCAAACAAGGGGAAGCTTTTGTAGGGGTTTTTGACTCGAGGTTGTGGTGCAAAAGGACCCTAGGGTGTAATTACTCCGAGCCATCCCTTTTAATGACAAAAGGCCTCAGTTATAAAAACCCTGTAGGTTAAAAAAACATTTCTGCTGCCTTTTTAAAAGGGATCCATTTTTTTTTTTTTTTGTCTCATCTGCTGAGGTGTTTCTTGCTTTTCTTTTCTTCTCCTCTCTCCATCTTCCTCTGACAAAGATTAGGGAATGCCAGTTCTAATTTGTGGCAGGGAGTTGGATGAGAGCCATTTCTATTTTCAGCTCATTGATGCCAATATATTGTTTTATTAAATATTGTCATTGCACAAGAAGTAACTAAAATGATCCAATATTACCTCTTATCTCTTGAGAAAGTACAGTGGTCTCACTTTTGATGTTCTTTGCAGTGTTACCGGCTCGGTCCCAAACGTACCAAACCTATCATTAGAGATTAATTTTAATAACCAGACATACATTCAATCCTAACTTTTTTTGTTTTCAGTTCTTCAGTCTGCATAAGCTTTGTGTTTACATGGAAAAATGGAAAATACTAATTTAAATGTTCTGCATCTCTCCTCTTCCTCAATTTGATTGTTTCTTTTAGTATGGAGATGTTTCAAATGTGATCGTATCGAGAAAGAAGAGAGGAAGTGCCGTGGTTGAATTTGCAACAGTGAGAGCAGCTGTAAGTACCTAACTCTTCCCCGGTCAACGTCCTCATTCTGTTTGTTCAATAATGGAAATCTCCACCAAAGCAGACATTTGCATAGAGCTACATTTGTTTACCACTCACTTGCCTCAAAGTCTCTGGTCACCTGCTGAGTTTGATTATTACTAAAAATGACAGCTGTCATAGACTTCCCAGCCTCAGGACAGTTGTTGACAGGGTTTTAGTCATTCTGTAGTGTAGAGATCTCTGTGCTGATGGGAACCATTGGACGGAAGAACTTGAGCCACTTCATTGTTCCACACTGTCTGGATCCTCAGGCCCTTTGTTGTGATGTTGTACTATTTAGTGGTGGTTTCCTCTCCACAATGTGTGGTTTCCCTCCAGAGAACATATCTGCCAGTGTACATGGGTCTGGGCACAGGTTCTGTGGTCTCTGCCTGCCCATCTCCAAGTCCCGGTCTAGCTCTGGGAGTTGACCCAGTTACAATACACCTTTTGTCCTCGTCTACACGTGTTTTTCATATGTACTGTATATAATACCCAGGTGTAGGATGGATACAACACCATTTTTACAGCTTTCAGGGCAAGGTTAATGTTTTTATTTCCGTCAATAATGTACTGGTAGATAAACCATCCGAAGATCCACTAACAAACACTATCTTATGTTTTTTTTTTTTTTTTAGGAGTTGGCAACTAAGAATGAAAGTGGCCTGAGTGAAAATCCTTTGAAGATTTCATGGCTAGAAGGACAACCCGAGGTTATTGCTCCAGCATCTCAACCTGGCCACTTCATGTCTTTACAGGTACCCGTATAACCCAAAAGTGTATTGTTGTTGTTCTCTCCCTCTCTTGTAAAGCATATCAGCCATATGTTACGAAATCCTCCCATGTACACAACTTCCAACACATTCTATTGCCTAAACACTGTCCCATAAAGTGAAGTATGTAAACCCTCTGAGGAGTGGTGCAAATATTACCCCAGTGTTTGCACTCCCCTCGTCTGGTCTAGAACAATGTGTTTGGTTAAATAGGCTTCAGTTTATTTGCTTTGGAGTGGTGAGGCACTGGCCCAAAGCACCCGGTCAGCCACTCATTAACGGCCCTTACTTGGGAGATCCTAGGAATGCTGTGCTTCACATAGCAACCCAGAAGAAGCATTGTGCAATAATGGTAGCCTGGCACGTAAGACTGACAAAAAAACAGTCTCTGTATTGCTATTAATTATAAAATAGTATTTTGTTTTACATTTTCTTTAGTATTGAACATTTTAACATCTTCCTTCTGAGGGGTGGGGGTCTAATTTTGAATTTGAAGGATTTACCTTCTTCCAAACCCAAAATGTTTTATTGAGAAAAATAATCTTAAAACATTTTTCCTCTGATGTATTGCCTCTTGTGTTTTGGAAATCACAGTAGTCCGTAGGGCTGCTCAATTATGGAAAAAATAATAATCAATTATATTGGGCAATATTGACATCTCGATTATGTAACACAGTTACTCATTAACCTTTGGATATAATGGATAGTGTTCAGGGTTTAATCTTTTAGTGTCATTTCATTTTTTATTTTTTTTATTTAATTTCTTTGGAACAAAATAAAATCTGTTTTACTACTGTGTGTTGGTTCAGCTTTTACAGATATCACACATAACTTTACACGGCTAATGAGCAATTCCAGATACTGTACATAAGACAGTATTGCATCAAACGTCACATTTTCACTCACTATGACCACTACTAGCCTGCTGTCATTACTAAACATTGTGCCTAAATATGAACAATAATGTTGCCCACAGTGGGCTTATTTACTACCTACGTAAGGAAAAATCCAGTACATAGATGGTACCTTAGAATAATGTTACGTGACTCATGTTGACTCATTTTACATACAGTTTAACAAAAAACTAAATGCTGAGGGAACATTACTATGTTTTTTTTTTTTTTTTCATGTTGGTTTTGAGCGGTAGGCCTATGCACCCAGCTGTGAAAAGTTTTAAACAGTAAGTGAATACAGCGTGTTGGGGAGAATATAACGTCTACTACCGCGGGGAGGAAGAGGGACCGTAGGGTTAGCTAACATTAACTTTTCCCAGACAACGGAGTTGGATTTGCCCCTTTTTGCTCACCAAACACTGCTGTGGCTGCCCTCCTTCTGCTATCTTTACTCGCGCTAACTTTTTAAATTCCAGTGGATGATATGCACACGACTTGCCCCCCTGACTGCTGAGGCATTTTATGGATTTGGGAGGGAGGGATGTGCGCATGCACGTGTCATTCAGAACCCAAGACAAAATAAGAGTGTTCTTGCAAAACAGAACATGGAAAAAAACATTTTTTCTTGATTATACTATTGTAGTACTTGTTGGGAGCCTAAATTGAAATTCAATTAATTGCACAGCCCTAGTAGTCCATACTGAAATTTCAACTTTTTTACGGTATTTGGTTTTGCATGCCTGATATTTTGTCTTTTGCTGCCAGACCACATGCAGACACCAAAGGCACATTAACTCTTTTCCTGTCCATAATAATCTCATTTCAACTATATCCACTGAGAATCTACAATGTTTTTCTTTCTTGTCATTAGATTAGTATGAAGTAATGTTTTTCCCCTGTGAAGTCCATTTTACTTCTCCTACAGTATATCATGATCTTTACTTGTGAGAAACTGGCGATCGGTAGACTCTCTCTGTCTACTTATCTGGGTCTCGAGAGCTGCTGCTGAACTGGGTTTCACCCTCAACTTGGTGCGGTTGAGGGTGAACCCCCATTTAAGACTCTGCATGCACACTGGGACTTGTCACACTAATCTCTTTAAATGTTATTATGGTAAACCGGTTGCCTTACAGATATCCAAAGCTGATTGCTTTATCTTTTTTTTTTGTCCTGCGTGCTAGAATAAAAACATTGATGAAATGAAAACAAGATGACGTTCACCTCTGATTAGGATTTTCATTCATATCGAGAGGACTAGTATCAGTTGGCAATCCGGGTAATTTTTGCGTTAGCTCTCAGCGAGAATACTTCTCATTAAAGAGGCCCCACATGACATAATGGGGTGAACCAGTGTAGATATTAGTAATGTTGTCCCACATCTGGCCTGGGGTCAGTGGACATGGGGGTATTTGAGAGAGAGGGAGAGAGAGGTAAAAAGAAGCCAGAGCATTGGAGGTCCTTCTCCCAGGACTCTATCTGAAATCCAAAAATCAGATTCCTCTCCTGTCGTCTACCCCTCCATTGCAACCTCACACCATCCAGCTGCAATCACATAGGAGTAGCTTGGTTAATGACTTGCTTCTTTAACCTCATCAATCCAAACAGTGCTCAGAGAGTCAGGGTCTCACTACAGGGAGCTCAGAGACACTGATGTATGATTTCAGCTTCAGTTCCATCACTGCTGTGCTCACTAAATGAATCTGGGGCCTAATTAAGAGTGGGGGGTTGGTGGTTATGACAGCAGATATGACATAACATAAACATTTCAAAATGGGGAAGGGCCACATCTTCCACACACCTTGTGGTATTCCTGACTTAATTCAGCCCTATCTTTTGGGATAGGATCTAGTTTCATCTTGTTCTTTGTTGTGTCTTTACCCTTTGACAGACTTAAGCGCTTAAGTCATTTTCATTAACACTTGCATTTCTTCTAGCATTGTATTGCTGCAAATCTTTGAATTCTGAATGAGTCAAGGTGCCTGACTGAATCTGAAGTAAAGATAATAGTTTTTTTTGTGGTGTGTAATGATGGCGTAGGGCTGTAGGGCTCAGATAATGTTTAATGAGAGCTGTGAATGGCTGTTGCATCAAAATATGATTTCCCGTGTGTGGCTGATTTCACAGAGTCTGACGAATGATTCATATCTCACCTTCCACACTGTCTCGGATATAGAATCACTATCTAACCATTTGCTTAGTCTTTGCCAGACTTAATGTTTGTGTATCTGTAGATGTAATACCATCATTAATCACTGTGTCTTGATTCATGTTTTTTTGCATAGTTTAACGTACCCACATTTTTAGCGCATATCTATCATAAAGGATTTTCATTTGAGCTTTCCACGCCTGCTTCTTCCATCTAGAGCTGAAGAGTCATCTCAGGCTTGTCACGACACAAACCAGATGCAGGGCCAGCAGCAGCTATTCTGGGATTGTTTTTCCAGCCCGCCAGTGTGCTAGTGCTCGAAAAGTGCACTCTCACCGAAAATGGCCCTATATCCGGATATGATACTCTGTATGTGGCCATGCTGTTGGGCACATTCAACACTGGTCTAACCCCTCTCTAATGGTGATTTTCCATTAATGGTACCTGCTCAACTAGCCTTGACTCGACCATGGTGCCCCGTCCTCCTTTGTCCATTGCAGATTAGTACCGCCTCATGCGTGAGGTGAGCCGTGGCTGGTCGTCCTAGCAGGAAACTGCCGTGACCTAACGCGACACACACAGAGAACGTTGAAGGTGTGTTGTTTAGATTCTCGGCATGTTGCCACAGCTAGAAGGCAAATTAGTTTCTAATGAACCTGGAGGCAGCAAAAAAACGAACAAACTGCTGGATAAACTATTTACCGGTATACACGGCGGGTTTGTTCAGGACACCCCCACGTCTGTCGCTAACAGTAATGACTGAGTGATTAGTAAAGATTCTCTCCGACCAATCAGTAATCTGCAGGTTTTCAAGTCACCTTTTGGTATCGCCTCAGCTCGCTTGGAACCTCGACTGAGGTAGTACTACAAAAAGTACCTGTTAGCAGATACAAGGGACTTTTTTTCGTAATGGAAAACCAAAAAAGGCGAGTCGAGTAGATACCATGCAGTGGAAAACTCCATAAGCGCACATAAGGGACTTCTAAGAGGGAGAGGAGCAGACTTTTGTATTTTGCTATGATCAGACCCAAAAGGAGGAAATTATATTAATGTGTATCAAGTTTGAATGAATATAGGCGAGAGATGGGCATTATATCTCGTTATGTGCATTTGGAGTTATTGGTAATGTATAGTGTACAAATAGTGGGACCCTCAAGGAACAAAAGACCACACAGTTCATAGAAAAGATACACTGGTTTATGATTGCTATGTTTGCATTTTTTCCATCAGACACTGAATGGGTCTGCTGGTGTGATTATAATGTGGTAAGAATTTCACAATTATTGTTTACGCCCCATTCATTATGCGTGTCATGAGAGGGAATAGCTGTTGTGGATTGGCTTTGCCCTCACCGTCTATTGCCTGATAATACATTCTGACGTGATACAGACCGCATAAACAATATCCGTTTAAAAAAATCCTCCTTTTTGAATGTAAAACCAAGAAGCATATTTCAGTATCATAAGATTGTACTGGTAGATGCAATTATAGTAGACAGACACATCTCTTATTTGCCAAAACAATATTTTTAGTTGGTACCTGACAAAATGAATAACTCATAAGTGCAATGCTTGAGGTGTGTGTGTGTGTGTGTGTGTGTGTGTGTGTGTGTGTGTGTGTGTGTGTGTGTGTGTGTGTGTGTGTTATTAAGAAAATACCAACATTTTGTTGTTTTTTTTGTTTTTTAAATATTGTTTTTATAGGTTCAAGTTTTTTACCCTTAGCCAATTTTTCTTTCTCTTGCAAATAAATGAGGCTTTGATTGTCAAGGGCCGTTATCTGGAAAAGTCAGGCTGTATAGAAATGTCTGACAAATTGCACACACACTCTGGTTAGCTATTAACTGTCACCTCTTCATGGTACAGGTGTGTCACAGAGCAGGGCATGTCTAACAACTCAGCAGTTGCTTCAAAGCCCAGTTTACTGTATTACAGTATTTGTGACATTCCATTGTGAAATCCTGCTTGACATTTCTGTCTAATTTAGGCTTGTGTGTCTCTCCACCTTGAAATAATGTTGTGGTGGATAATCGCAACGCAATAATTTCTCTAGCAATGGTTAGGCAAGGCTACTTGCCTCCACAGTGACTTCTGACCGTTGAAAAGCCAGATAAATGTCTGTCATATATGAGCTTTCTTAAAATGTTGACATGAGCAGTTCTATCCACAAAACCACCAATCGTGGAATTATGAAAGATATTTGTCTTTACTTTCCCCAAATACATAATGGTACATTTTTCAATGCAATTTTTTTTTTTTCACGATTTGTTATTGTCATAATGTATACAAAGAAAATGGTGAGTGATATCCAATTTAAATTGGGAGATGGCAAAACAGATATACAGTGTAGACGTACCCACAAATATCTTCTCTAGACATGCATAGAATTCTAAATCTACTGCTGGAAGTATGCCACTTGTGGTTCGTATAGATTTTGTAGCATGACCCATGTGGAACTTAGGAATTTGACTGGTTCTGGGTTCTTGCCCTACAGCCTTTCCTGGCAACCCCACACTAAGGCACAGACTGAGCCTCTGTCCTGACTCTCCTCTCCAAACCTAAGGAAAGTGGACCTAAATTGTTACATCTAAATTGCACAAATCTCAGTTTGACGAGCAACTGAGTTTTGCGTGCTTACATGTACATAGAGTATGTGTTTCTCTTTACTTTTGTGCCAGTCTGTGTGAGATTCAATCATGCTTTTTCACATGTTGGCGGACTGTTTGGTCAGAAGGTAGTGTTTAAA
Organism: Percina caprodes; assembly: GCA_013375575.1. Lineage (NCBI taxonomy): Eukaryota > Metazoa > Chordata > Actinopteri > Perciformes > Percidae > Percina > Percina caprodes. Next base: position 39,023 of record JABXJD010002604.1, read on the forward strand.
CCCTCATCAGAACTTTTGCTGCAGTAATGGATGTCTCTGGTCCTCCTCCCTCGACACCCCCTGCATATGTGGAAGTATCACATTACCCTATACCACTTTACTTTTCGTGCGCCACTCACCATAGCATTGGACTCTGATTTGCAGCTAAGAAAACAGCCTGCTCCAGGATTTAATTTTATTTTTACATTTTTTTTTTTTATTTTCTAACTAAGGTCTTAGACCTGTGGCCTGGCTTGGTCTGCAGCCCAACCTGCCACCACTGGCTGGCTTTTATTGGAAGCAGAGCTAAGTGTTTGTTTTCATTGCATTGTTGGGAATGAGAGATGGGGGGTACCTCGGTCTACCTTTTGAGTGGGGCCTCTGGGATGCGTGCGGAGGAAAAATTGCCCTCTGCACACAATAGATTGGCAAGCACGCCAAGCGCCAAGACATCACAGCTCGAGGACCTTGGATTCCAGCCGCAACTTTTCTTTTCTTAAACACAACACTCTTAAGCCTTAACAGACGTTTTCAGTGCTGTGCTGTGTGAGGGATTACACTAGCAAATGAAGAACGTTAAAGAAGCTTAAAGCTTGAATATATGTTGAGGTTTGAGTTTGACATCCGACAAAGTTATATATATATTATATTAACTTAACCATATAAACTCTGTAAGGGGTGATTTTAGGGAGAATATTAACTTTGTGTAATTGTGTTTTTTGTTTAACCTTTCAAATTAGATTGTTTTATTTAACATGCTGTGGACCACACTATCTTGTGCTCCATAAAAGGATAAGCTTCTTATCCGAGAAAGTTGCTGTATCGGCTTCAAAAAGTAACATCTTTTACTGAAATAAACAAAAAAGGCAGAATTTTTAATCCTATGTATCCATCTTTTCATAGTTGATTACCTCCATTAGAACTTAAGTGAGGCAAGTTCTCACCAAAGGTTATTTGTCTATATTCTTGTTGCCCAGGGATCATAAAATCAAATATCTCCAGATTTGTTTCCACAATAACCATCGCCGAGTATGTTCCCAAGAAGGGTCTCTTATTGTTCCAAATTTTTAGTAAAGCCTTCATCTAATGCCTGGCTACTATGCTGTCTAATTGTGGTGTTTGTCCATCACCCGGAGAACATCATCCAGGATGGAAGGGCCCAGGTCGAAGCTGAATGAAAAGCCACTGTCCTCCTCCCTATGCAGTCCAACAGTTTTGTCACAGGTCTCTGTGGAGTCTTCATCTTTGTCTGAATTCAGGCTGCCCCGTCCAAGGCTGTGAGCCAGATTTGGAGCAACATTATTCCCTCTTTGGTACCCATCCTCCTTTTCCATCTCTGCTTCCTTTTCCTCACTGTCCAGCAGTGGCATAGAGCTGCATTTCTTTCTCCTCTGGGAGGTGTTGTGCACTTGGCCTATATGCAAGTCAGGGCTCTCTGAGCCCTCGGCCTCATCCAGGTTCAGACGAGGCGGCTTTGGTGGTGGAGGGCAGGCCAGGAAGAGATTCTGCTCGCTCTGTGAGCTTCGTAGAAGCAGATTGTGGCCCATCTTTAAGAAGGAAAGGTCTCCAAAGCTGTCTGTGTGGGCATCATTACCAATATGTGAGATGTGGCGGAAATCAGCTAGTGGTAGGCTAATCATGTTGACAGACAGCACCTCCCTGCGCTTAAAGTTCCTGCTGGACCAACGACCAGAGGATGGCTTTCTGTACAATGATGTTCTAAGTGGCATCTTGGCAGATCTGGTTGAGATAGACCTAAATGTTTTATTTATCCTTTTTTTTATTTTTTAAACGTATTCTTAGTCTTTGTATCCTTTTGTATTTCCTCTTTTGTTTGACACTGAATCCTTAGTGTTGAAATGTGAAGAGTTGCATGCTAACAAGCATAGTTCCATCTGCATCAAAACACAAGAAAAAAGAAATTATTTAACAAATCCAAGTCATCTTATACCAACTTTATAACACTGCATTATCAATTCATTTTTGATAACCCAGGCTTCCCTCACATCATGGTAAAATATGGAACAGGTCTGTAGTTCAGCACCAGATGTAAGTATTGGACTGATTCAGTTGGCTTGACGTGAATCGCCAGCCATTGTTTAGAGATTGCACCTGCTCCGCTTGATTTTGATTTATTAAAGTTCAATGTTATTTGGCAGCAGCGGGATTTTCCAACAATGCTTTGAAGCTTCCATTTCTAAATATTTACTTTTCAAATCTGTTATTTCCCCATAAATGCTGGTGTGGTCTGCTTCCTATCCTCTAAAGGAAGTCTATCAGCCCCCTTAAGACTTCCAGTATCAAAAGCAACAAAAAGGCAGAGTCCCAAATGGTAATTGTCCTGCATGTAAGTGATTCATACCTCTTCACATTTTGTTTTGGGAGAACATGAGGTTTTACCGTAACGTCTGTCAGAAATCATGACAACTTCACTTTGGAACACACGTTTTTGATTCTGTGAAAAATACAAATAGCTGAGGTGCACTTAGTTTATTTTGCTGACGTGTGATAGTAATGCAGTGATTCATGATGTGGAAGTTAATAAAATTTAGATATTTATTCAACATCACATTGTATGCATTACATTTCAAAATAAGTCATTTGTTTTGTAATGTAGTTTCAGGATTTCATATAAAAGATTTACAGTACATCCACCAAACCCCTTCTTGGTCCAAATGAAACTTATTAACACTTCAAATGAATGCCTAAATTTGTCAAAAAAAATTTAATTTTGCATTCCGTGACCTGTAATCATGTTATTGAGTAAAACAGAACTCCGTTCATCACCGCTGGCATGTCGATTAGATAATCTGCCCAGTGTCTATGATTTTTACGGCCTCTCAAACCGCTTTGCCCACATTAGATCTGTGTTCGTGACTTGAAACACTCACTCTGTAAATTTGTATTCCACTACAGCAAACAGGTTTTGTAGGCCTGTAAAGGTTTTATCGGCACTTTAGTAGCAGCGGGAGACTGGAGAGCGTGGACACAACAGCATTCCTTTCCAAACATGTCAGTTTGGCCAAGGAGGAGTTGTAGGATTTCAGCCATGAGTATCATGTTCAGGAAACCCTTCATGGCCAAGTAAAAATTAAAGAAGCCCATAAAAACAGATTGGCCAAGAAACAATTTTTAAATGATCTTCCTCATTGCTGCCATAAATGATCTATCTTTGAGACGGATGAGGAATCCAATGGAAATTACAACCATGAGTTAAAAGAAAATGATTCCAAGGATTTTCTTTTCTTGCAGTTGTTTGTCTAGTAGGATAAATAACAATGTGATACATACAGATAAGTTCTTACCTGTCTTGCTGAGCAAATACAGGAAATTTAATCCAACACATTCACACACCTCTCTGTCAGGAAACTAGGCAGCGTTTACCTGCACACCTTGACAAACTCCTCCTTGACATGATAGGGCTTGTTCAGTGGTTACAGAGATCTCATTGCACAGCCTTGAGACAGAGTAGGTAACTTTTTCAAAGTGACACAACCAATTTTACATTTAGTTGTAGCATTTAGCTGCCAAGTGACTCTTACCTTTTGTGTTTTCAGTCCATGGACATTTAATCCTTTTCTTTTTTTAAGCTAGTTCTTCCCAGTGTAAACTCCCTCTTGCATTGAAGAGTTCTCCAGGTGTGTTGCTGGTTAAAAGCCCTCTTTGCCTAAGAGATAAGCCAGGTGAGGTCAGAGTACAAGGGCTTCTCTTCAAAAAAAATGTCTTAGTTTATGTCTAAGAGTCATCCCACTGTAGAATGGTTGCCAGCCATCAGATGACGACATCCTGATTGCCATGTGAGTTGGCCTTTTAGTCATAAGCGTTAAAGTAAGTCCTACTGGTTGGTTTCCTGCACCCAATTACCTGCCCGAGAGTGGGTGCAAAACAGGAGCTGCTGATGTGGGGAAAAACTATGGTGCACAACTCCTTTTCAAGAACTATTTTGTGAAGAGGGGAAGAGTAAAAGAGGTTTGATTAGGTTAGTGACTGTACAGCAGTGTGTGTGTGTGTGTGTGTGTGTGTGTGTGTGTTTGTTTTTTGTAGTGTGTGTGTGCTTATGTCTAAAAGGAAGTCCTAGTCAGTGAGCAAACGGGTCAGTCACTCAGAGGAGGGTGTTAACTGATCTCTAATCTCAATGTCATTGTCCATGTGCTCTACTGAGTTCCTGGTTTCCTTCCTGCTGTTGGCATGTCTAAAGCCCCAGAGTCAAACCCACTCCACAGGCCCTTCTGCCTGACTGGAGGCCTATAGCTTCTCTATGTTATCAAAGCACACTACAACACACAGACATGTATGTACAGGCACGTTGGGTTGCACAAGAGAGATAACTTGTTGCAATTCCAATTCTCACGCCTCCAGCATGTTGCATTTGCTATAGCAACACAGGAATGGAAATTGTGTCAGAGCAGCAAATGGGTTTTTTGCGCTATGGAATTTGTTTGTGTTACAAATGGCAGGGTTAAAGCATTTTGTTGTGCTCTCACAGGCAGTAATTGTTACTTTCGTTGATCATGCCCTTTTGTTTGTGTATTGGTTTGGATTTATTTTTAGATTTTTTTTATTTAACCATATAATCTTCTGCAACCTGTGTATTTCTTTTAAGGAGAATATATTCAAACCAACACGCCAGCACGTCGTATAAGGAACATTGTGTTCCAGCAGAAAGGAGGACACGGCTGTGGATCCCTCTGTCCAGAATCTCAATGCTTCTCCTTGTTCACTAAAAATGCATGGTGGAAGGAAATGGAAAAATCATATATTTCACTACTCCTCCAGTCCTTTTTAAATTGATCCAATAAACAATAGGCCTGCTGCCTGATCCTCACTTGTTCTCCTGCTCTGCACACTAGTGCCAGAGCAGCCTGCAAGACCAGACACAATTACTCACGCAAATGAAATTATCATAACATTTACTCAATACTGAAACAGAACATTTCTCTTTCCCTATCCTTCTTCCACCTACAACCATAAAGCTGCTTTCATGCTAGAAGACAATTAGGGTGAAGAGCCAGTGTTATAAGTGGTATTAGCATGACCTCACGAGACCGTCAGTCTGACCAAGGTTGGGCTCAATCTTGTGTTGTCATGCTATATAGCCTTTGGGCTTATGCGTTTAGGCCTGGCTGGATTTCTGTGTAAGCCTCTTTTCTAAGGCCTGACCATAGCGGGCAGTGTGGTTTGATGCAGCTATGCTGGGCCTAAATTCTGGGATGCTGCATGTTTTTGTTGTTGCAGGATCAAAAGTGTTTCCAGATATTGCTTTGGCTGGCGCTAGAAGGCCAAACTGAGGCTTTGGTGGATATTCTTCTGGCCCTTTGTTGTGTGTTCTCCAGCTTCCGCTTTATCACGACTCTCAGAAAGCCAGCATTTAGACAAGATTTACAGCAAGAACTGTCTTGATTCTTTTATATGAACAACATATTTTGCTAATTTAATAATAAAATAATAACATGGGACATAATGTACTTTGATACAACTCAACTTGTAGTACATCCATTACACAGAGTATGAAAGGACAAGGGACAGTCAATTCTGTGCTTGAAATAGGAAAGTAATTGAAATGATGTGGTCCACAACTCTGTCTGTAATAGTCTCTAGCAGCTACTCTCTGTAATGCCCTTTCATCAATCCTGGTGAGAATACTCATCCCGACAGTTGTCGTCACTGTTTGTCTCCAAAGTTATGACTCAATGATGAGCAGTTTGAATGCGCTCCAACAAAAACTGTCTGGCTGCTGAGAGGAAGTACAGACACTCTGTTGCATGACTGCCACATGACACAGACCCCAGTCAAAGTCCAGGTGGTGTGCTATTGAATTCTAAGTGCAGACTCATTAACACATGACAAAGCAAGTAAGGTCAAGTGAGATCCAACACAGTAACGGGATGAATAGGCTGGATAATTAATGGAGAAACATTGGTGCAAAATACTATAAAAATAATAATAATAAATAAAAATAAACACTTAATTATTTACATGTAGGTTTCAGACAAATGTGTGATGCCTGTTTTCCCTTTCTAGCCCCATCCCACAATGTTAACCATTTACAAATGAGCTGAGGACTTTGTACTACAATCGACTTAAAGCAAGAAATCACAGCATCTGTTTATCTACCTGAGATGTATTATGGATTTTAGGGGAATTCTGGTGGGCAATAGGTGTAAAATACATACTATGGGCTGTAGTGTCTTGTTATCTTAATTGTCCAATAAAAGCTAAATTTCCCATCCAGAAAATCATTTATAATATAATATAATATTGCCATTTTATTATATTATTATACAGATTGTTTTTGTCTTTGTGTTACGCCTGCACACTTATTAAATGTATTTTGTGTTTAGAGCTGTTAAGAGTAGTTTTTGCAGGATTGAGTTTAATAATAATAATAATAATAACTTTGACTTATATAGCGCCTTTCACAAACCCAAGGACGCTTAACAAACAGGGGGGGGGGGGGGTTAAAAGGTGAAGGTGTGAGGCCAGGAAAGATTAAATTCCATAAGCCTCAGTGAAGAGGTATGTTTTAAGCTGGGTTTTAAAGGTTATAATAGAGGAGGCAAAAGAATGCAATGTCATTTATTTATTTTTATTTATTTGTATAGCACATAACTCATAACATACTAATTCTTTCCAGTGGATGTAGGTGGTCAGTATAGGCTGGGAATGTACTGCAGTGTCTCCTGACACTAAATTTGAGTAAAGTCATTGTTGGGGTATTTAGATTACTTTGAAGACTGGAGATATGATATGACATTACATAGCATGATACATTCAACTTGTTTTTTATTCTGTGCGTTAAATATAAATTGTAAGGACCCACCCATATTAATATGGGAACCCATACGTGCATACACAGAGAGCACATACATTTGAAATGTTATTCTCCCCCATAATGCCTGAGTTCTTTTTGACATCTTCAAGTTTCAGACTGCATTCTTACCAGTCCTGTGGCCACTTTTGGTTTAATGGGAAATCTGTTGCAATCCAAGGGCTTTTCTCAGAAGGCCAGGATGTGAAAGACATAATTCTGCTTTAACAACGATGCATTGTTAGATATTAAAGAGGCCAAAACTCCCACATCTCCTTATTCTAGGATCCCTGAACTCATCCATCATAAAGAGAAATGCCAGGGCACCAAGAGTTCAGGTCTTTTCTGCCATTTCTCTTTTTCACTGTTTATTTCCTTAACTTTAACAGTTTCCAAAGGCGCTCTCTAGCTCCATCCAACAGGCTTCTATTCTGTCCAATACCGTGACCATGTACAACCACATTCGTGTGCATGTGCGTGCACGCGCACACGCGCACACGCGCGCGCACACACACACACACACACACACACACACACACACACACACGGCACCTCATATCCACTGCTGCCTTTTCCCCCTTTACTTTACCTTTGAATGCTATGGCTGAATCTGCACTCCTGCACAGTGTTAATTCACACACTGTACTGCATTTTTTTGTTGACACGCTTTAGAAATGAGCTTTGTCTTTTTATCGCAATGCTTTTGTCACAAGGGCTATCAGGCTTTCATTTGAGAAAAATAAGACAATATGCCTCTTCTATTGCAGCTTGACTTTTTGATTTAAATTTAAATAAAATAGCTGTATTTTACATAAAGGAAATACCTTTCCTAGTACAGTCTAAAGGAGGGGTGTGAATTCTGTAGCTTTTATATATACAAAAACTGTTGCAGTCAATGATCTGTAGATGTATTTACTACATTCTGTTCAGACAGAAAAACTCAACATTATTTGGCTTTTGCTGTTAAATAAAAGGAGGTCTTGTCTTGGAGTTCCATTCAAAAACCAAATGTTCACATCACAATGTATGTGCATCATAGGCGTTAAATACAGGAAGTAGATTTGGGCCTTAATCTCTAGTGTTTGTCCTTCACTAACAAAAACGGCATAATAGACAAGACCGTTGTGGTTGAATGTCTGCTGAGTCTTATAATGAATGATGATTAATCCTCCACCATTTACAAAGTTTGAGTTTTGTCTACAGAGGAATTTCACCTTGGCTCCAGTGTTGCATGTGCAATACCTCTGCCCGCTGCCTGTTTGTTTGAGTTAGCATGAGAGCCCCCCCACCCCACACACACACACACACACACACACACAAAAATGATTTTTAAAATAAGTGTTCACCTCTCATAAATCACTTACTCCATAGGTCCGACACGCACGCACAAGCCACTCCACCACACACGCCACTCCACCACACACGCTTCAGATAAATAGTTCCTTGATTAACTTCACCAGAGTGCATTAGAGGTAGAAATGTTAGTCTGGACCGCAGAGCAGGCTTGTTAAGAAGCCATTTCTTCCCTTGGCAGCAAAATCTGTAAAGTCTCTTCTTGGCTCAGTGGCCATCTAGTTAGATATCTGATGGTGTCATCAGTGATTTAATCCAGTTATGAAATTAGTAACTTCCAGACTGCAAGGTTAAGAGACAATAAGGATGAAATGGTATAGAGTGGTATATCAACTAAAAATGTTTAAAAAGTCACTACAGTGTAGTTTAAGTTTCTTGGATAATAGAATCTGCCAAGAGGCCTCGTTAAACCAAATGTTCTCAGTGGTGTTAACTTCAGGCTTTTAGTATTTAACAGTTAAATACTTTGATGGCTTCCTTGTTTAGCCGATTGCTGCAGAATGTTTATGCATACTGTATTGCACGCTCGCTCTGTCTCCCTTTCAATTCAAATTGCTCTATTGGCATGAATGTCAGAAATAACAATGTTGCCAAAGCATCAAGGATAATCATGTGAGAAGATATACATACAATTCATTGAGTAAACTAAAATATATACATTTAAGATACAAAAATAAAAACCGAAACAGTATCGATCAGTATACAGCATCAATGGATCTACTGCAGTTTTTTAAGCCAAGGACCACTTAACTGAGAGAGACGGATCATGGACCCCCTACTACATATGTTGTATAAAATTAAGTTGCATATTAAGCTGGGCCTACAATCGGGCTGCCTAATGCCTTTACACATACCTTTTTAAGTGCACAGAATACTAAGCTATTAAAATAATTATTGTTGGTATGATTTAATAAATCATGTTTTAATGTCAAACATTGAATTAAAAGCCCTGTAAATCCTCAGGATTAACGGTCTTTGTGTGGCTACGTATACGCCAGAAAGCCACTTCCAAAGATAAGCTGATATAAATTTGCTGCTAATATGTTAGCTTCATGGTAAATTGAAGAAAACCCTTTATAATGTGCTGTACCTCTGAGGACCCCCTAAGGGTCCCGGACCCCCTGTCAAAGATCTCTGACAGGGACGTCGGGTGTACTGATCTTTATGTGTATGCAACAAATTAAACATACTTTTTTAAATAAATGCGTGGATGAGTGATGTAGGGCATTACATTACACACTCATTCACTCCCGCTCACATAGTTACACACACGTCTCACACAAACACATAAATAGGAATGGTGTAATGTGCAGCTGATATGACAACTTGTGCCAGGGGAACACAGTGGCCACCTGCGCTTTGAGATGCCTCCTGCTGTGTGTGGTAAGGAGTGTGAGTGTGTGTTACACTGCCTGACTCACAGCACTGGTGGTATTATGATGTAATTTCTGGCCCGGG
>JABXJD010003375.1:0-26666 GCA_013375575.1 Percina caprodes
CTCCCTTTGCTGCTTCACACACTCTGTCACTCACACACATACACACACCCTTACACAGTCTCTTGCAACCTCATTCCTCCACACTGCTGCAGACATGGCCGAAGCTTTCGTTGGCACATGGAACCTCAAGGAGAGTGAGAAATTTGATGACTACATGAAGGAGCTGGGTAAGTGTGTGTTTTGTGTGTACAGTAAATGCACATGTATTGTCCAACTGTACATTCGTTGATGTTTAATACTATACATACCTCACATTTGCAATCCCTACTGTCTACATTTTAATATATTCACCCCAATACTTACTCCTGCTCTTTATATATATTCTTGTACTCTGGTTAGATGTTAACTGCATTTCATTAGCTCTGTACTTGTACTCTGCTTAATGAAGATGAAGCATGAAAACGTACGCACGTGAATGTGTGCGCATGCCTGAATAACGAGAGGACGCATTGCTGCATGTGAGCACATGTGAAAATTGGGCTGAGGAAAGATAGATGTCTTAAGGTGTGTTTGTGTTTAACTTGTTTAAGCAGCTGTTAAAGCTGTAAAGCAGATAAAGGGAGACAAAAGAAGGAGTAAATAAGGGTGGAACCAAAATGAAGAATAGGAGGAAACTAGTAGAACAAGGGTGGAAAAAGAAAGAAAACGGGAGAGTATGGGAACCAGAGTGGCTGACCGCATGGCTTAAAGTGCTGGAAATGAGGGAGGGGCTTTCTTTTAGTGCAGCAAACCCCCACTTTGAGTCTGAATGGCAACAAACTGGCATTCACACACTTGTGTGGTGACCTCTGCTGAAAGCTGATCATTGTTTGAGGCCATGAAAGGAGCTGAATATAAGATGGTCCCAATGCCGAGGAGCAAATGGGATGAGAATGTACAGAAAAAGTGGGCTCCATATATCTCACCCACACTCTCACATAGTTTAGTGTGTGTGTGTGATGGGGACAGGTGCTTGGACTTTTACAACCGTGAAGAATGACACTAAACTATTTGACTGTGTGTGTGTGTGAGAGAGAGAGAGATATTCATGCCTACTGACCTTTAGCCACAATTAATTGACCTATCTTCTCTGATTACCATAGAAACAGAGACCCTTCAACCTCTAACCCCAATCTTCTTGATCAATGAGGCGTATGCACACACACACACACACACACACACACACACACACACACACACACACACACACACAGACTTTTTGTTGTATTGATTGTGGGGAAAGTAGCTGTTTGAGCTCTTGGAGATGAACTGGTATGCCAGCCTGAAAAAAGATTTTCTTCTTTGGTAGACAAGGGAGTGAGTCACTATTAACCAATGAAATTTTGTCTTTTGTTACCTCCCTCCCTCACGCGCACACACACACACACACATACACACACACACACACACACACACACAAAGCGAGTAATCATATGCACACATACATATGGCAGACGGGCAGGTCATTGGGGCCCTGCAGTGTTTGAAGTACATGCTGCAAGTTTGAACAGCAACCAAATAGAGATTAGAGACTGTCAGCTGAAGGAGACCCAAAGGACAAAAGTATGGCTACTGCTTTTTACTTGACTTTGTAGTCGTAGTTGTAGTGGCATGTAGTGCCACCACAAGGTTGACATTTTTGATTTTTAATTGGTTGAGATTTAGAGAGCTGCTAGCGTGCCTGTAGGCTCATAGTTTTGTTTATTTTTGGTATGCATCAACACGTATGCCCCCAAAAAAAAAAAAAAACATAACATAACCCATGTGTTTTTGTTTTTTAAACAGGTGTGGGCTTGGCTACACGTGCGGTGGGAACCATGACCAAGCCCACCACTATCATCTCAGTGGATGGTGACACGGTGACGGTGAAGACCCAGAGCTCCATAAAGAACACAGAGCTTAACTTCAAGCTGGGAGAGGAGTTTGACGAGACCACCGCCGATGACAGGAAAGTTAAGGTGAGAGGTCAGGTTGCTCATACAGGAGATCAGTGAGAATACCTACACTCAAGGAAAAACCTCAATTTATATTTTAACAATTTTATGTTTTAATAGACTTAGACTTCTCTTTATTAATTTTTTTTAATAAAGCGTCTTTAAGTGGTTCTCTATGAAACCCACTATACACCTAAAGCATGCTGAAGTATCCATACATATATGAGAGTGATAATAACAGTCCTGATGAAGATTGATGGAAAAACGGACAACAGATTTGTGACAGTTTGAGGTTGTGATTCTTGTTTTGAAAGTCGGTTAAAAAATGGACTGGTCGTAATTTGCAACCACTTAAGACACAGCGACATTACCTTATTCTAATTTAGAGGCGAGGGAATTTATTGTGGTTTCGGGGTACAGAGGTTTATAGTTTTGCTTGTTTGAGATACATCAGACTGGAAACATCTTTATTTGTGTGTCGTTGTGAGTGAAATCATTTCTCAGTCTGATTCAAAACTCTTAAGACACAAAATAGGCAGAGCAGATGCATAAAGAAGACATTTTACTAGTATTAAAGCATCAAAAGAAAATGCACTTACCCCTGTGAATGTAAAAATATTACATATGATTGGCTCATTGTTACTCATGCTTTAAAGTGACACTATATATGTTTTGAGAGAATAAATAACATTCTAACTTTTACAAATAAAAACCTACATTTACAAGTGATAAAACACACCTATGATTGATTTTTATAAAGCGTATGGTGGCTAATGTTAGCTAACGTTTGCAAACTTCACATGTTACTATGGGCTATAACTGACAGTCCAGTTTGGCTTTAGAGATTTTACGACTCTTCTCTACTTGTGACGTTTTAGCATTACAGTTACATTCGTTAGGAAATAAATAGCATTTTTTTCTGTTGTGGCTGGTCAAGGCAGCGCTAATTTAACCATTTTAATGTTTGGTAGTTTAATCTGTAACATACATATTTAATAAAATCATATGTTTTGCATGTGAAATCTTGTCTCACTTTGAATGCTTCCATTAGTATACATACAGTACATGTAGTACACTGTGTACACTATGTTATCACTTGTGTAGTGCATACATTTCGACAGGGTAGTATTGTCTCAAATAGCCCACTACCATTATGCACTTACCAGAAATGACTCTTCTTCTTATAGTGAAAAGCAACCAGGTGGAACATTACCACTTATTAACTTATATAAGTGGTACTTATTAAAAAAAAAAAAATATTAAAGTTTCAATTGCAACGGCTGCAGCTTCCTCACCCGCCATTTTCACAAATTAGATAAATGTTTGTGGGCCTGTAGCTTCTGCTACGTAGCAAAGATGGCGACTGTTGAGCGTGAGTAGTGCCCAGCGTCCCAAACATTCATTCATGAGAAGATTCATAGGGTGTAATAAGCTCCTTCTGTTTGTCCCTCTGCTGGCTCCAGTCTATTGTAAATATAGAGGATGGGAAGTTGGTGCACATACAGAAGTGGGACGGCAAAGAGACCAGTCTGGTCAGGGAAGTCAACGGCAACACCCTCACACTGGTCAGTGCTCACACAAAATGTGTACATTTAACAATATGTGTTTTTTTTGTTTTTTAACTGTCTCTTTCTCTCTCTTCGTCACAGACACTTTCAATGGGAAAAGTTGTTTGCAAACGTCACTACGTGAAGGCAGAGTAAAACACTGAAACGTCCTTCCAACATCTACTTGCACCCCCAAACTCCTTAACACCACTTCAGCCCAAGCCAAGCAAACCCCTGGTATGGCACTACATACTACTACTGCAAATTCCCATCAATGTCCCTTCATACTGTACGCTCAGTATTAACGTTACTGCAGACTGTGAGCTCCCTTTTCTCTTCTTTATATTGTGTGTGCCTCCTACTGTAAGGCACACTGAATATAGTCCAATGATTTGATGTTTTCTTGTAAAATCCAGTTCTGCATATCTTTTTTTTTTTTGAAAATGTGTTATGTCATGGTGCCTATGTTAAACCTTGAAAAGTGTTTGAATTTAAAAGTTTGCCTATTGAGAAAATAAAAGTGTGTACACTGTTGGACAAACTGATAAAACAATGAAAATGTGTTCATTCTTGAGATGTTTGATGTCTGTACATAGTTGGTATATCCAGAAGTTCACTGACTAAAGACAAAGTTTACTCAAGTGGGACTGAAATGAGCAAATATCTTAATGCTATTATTATAATTTATTGTATAATTTCAGGAATATTGTATAATGTTATAACATGTCTGGGCAGCTGCGATCAGTAAATAATTATGTACAGTGTCATTCAGGGAGCTTCAGCCCAAGGGCGTAGTAAAGTTAGTCGCGGTCTTTAACACACTCCAGGCAAAAGTTCAGTAGGGCAACACAATTGTGTAAGTATTTTACACCAGAGTTTCCAAAACCGTTAGTTTTAGAGAGAGAGAGAGAGAGAGAGATGAGTTAGAGAGAGTGTGTGTGTCGTTGCCCTGGCTTAGTGAGGGGAAAGTTTTGTAAAGCTTGTACTAGGTGTGTAGATACTATCATGTCCCGTACTTGCACATAGGTACGTGTGTGCTTTCTAAATTTGGATCATTCGTTCCCACAGTAGATTGATGTCATGTGACTGGCAGACTACCAACTAGATGCAGGGGAAAGGGGTAAAAGGGTGCAGGGCAACTAAAGTTACCCTGAACTGAAATGGTCAGAAGAAAGGACAAAGCCAATGCAAATTAGAGATTATGAGTGAAGACCTCTTGTATCAAACATATGCTGTAACTATATCTGCATAGTTATAAGTATTGGATACATGGTAAACAAAGGCAGGTGACAATGTGTTGAAGGTATAATTCTATGTGGAAACATTTTATTCAAAATATGTGCAATAACACAACAATCTCACACTTCTGGTTGTGCAAGCTCAGGGTCATACTAAATGTACATATTAACTATATCTTGTACATCTGTCAGGTACAAACTAGCAAAGGGAGAACGTAAGAAAAGGAAGAAGAGTCTTGAGACTGACTAATAAACACGGCCATTGCCAAATCACTACAGCTGGAAACATTCTATTTCTCCACAATGGGAGTGGTAGTTTTGAGACAAGGTCAGAGCAGCACAAAAGAAACAATATGGTAATTCCTTAACATCATCTTATCTGGTCTAAAATTGACAGGGTTTCTTTTGAAAAGAAAAAAAAAAAAAGCTTCTTTTTGCAACTTTTACCTATGGGTACATGACCCAGCCTGGAATTCAGTTTGTGTTAATCCTTCAGCTCAGCTCAGTCCTGGCATGAGAAACGCTACCTTACTTGAAAACATTAACCTTAAAAAAGACCCCAGGGTGGACCAGACCCAACCTGAGAATTTCTGACGTTTCTGTTTTGGTCCCTTGGACTTACATTAACAGCAACATTATGAGTTCAAGGTTGAAGAACAAAGACATCAAGAGGCTTTTTTTATCTTCACAAATAAAATTTAATGGAGTTAACAGTTGACATGCAGGAAAAGGGTTGTGTCTCCTGCAAGCAGTCCCTTACAGATACACAAACACACACCTCTCAAACACATCTACTGTATGTTAAACTGACAATAAGGGGCAGACAGTCTCAGGATATCATCATAGCTTGAAGTTCCTGTCACGCTTACTTGTGCTGCATTACACATCCGGTTAGTCTTTACTACTTCCTGTGTGTGTGTGTGTGTAGCTTTCTCTGTGTGGCTTATTTAAAAGGTTTTTCCATGTTAGATCCCCACAAAATTCAGCTGTACGGTCTTCATGTCTGCTTAATTAAAAACCGTATAGATGTAAACAACATCTAGATCCCAAAGGGGATGGCCACTTTTGTCATACTGGTTCCACCTATTTTGTTACATATGTTGTGTAAACTCCTCCCTCTGAGGGGCAGCCAGAGGTAACTTCTGAACAAGTGTGGCTTGTCACCTGATTTTTGTGACCTATTTTGATACTTTAAGCTTGATAGGAAGTCTTAGCATTCTTTCAACATGGAGAGACAGTAAGGAAAACTTAAATGATGGTTTCTATAATGAGCTGTCGGTGGAGAGATTATTAAAAAATACACAGCTGGCAGTCTGTCAGTCCATCTGTTGCTACCCACTTCCTCTTTTGCATCTGTCTGATAGCTGCAGTGTGTGACTGAAGATGTATTTTTGTGGCTGTCTCAGCTGTGCTTGTGTGATCTGTGTTTCTTGTGTTTCTTCTTCTTTTTGTCCTCTTTGTCATGAGTGTGCTCATGGCGCCTCCTCTTAGATTTGCATTCACCGCTGCTGCTGCTGCTGCTGTCGCTCTCGGACTCCTTCCTATCCCTCTTCCTCTTCTTTTTCATTTTCTTCTCCTGGAGGATAAAACATTAAAATAAAGGATAAAGAACATTAGTTTTGTGTTGAAATAAAATGAAGTGGAACAAAAATGACAACACACAATTATGTAAGAAGCAGACAGCAGTTTCGATATCTCAAAACCAAATGACTAAACAAGTGTGTCAGCACCAAACCATACTGGAATCTTTCAAACAACACGTCTGACTGTTCTAACGAAGCTTTCTTGTATCTTTCAACATAAGCAACCGCAGACATGCACTGACATACAGAGACGTGTGGGTTGCTGCAGTCGATGACTCACACCTTAGAGACACAAAATGAAAGGTGGAGGGACATTAACTGTCACATATTGACCTTCTTTTTCTTCTTCTTTTTGTCTGAGTCTTGCTGTGCCAAAACATTGGAGGTCTGCTGCTGCTGTTGTTGTTGTTGTTGCTCTCCCTCGTCCTCTTCAGGCAGGAGAGCATACTGCAAGCCCGGAGCAGAGAAACAGTCTTTTGTGAAGTGACCTGAAAAGAGAAACAATTTATTAAAACTGCAGCACAAATTTAAAAGGGATTTTAAGCAAATTGATTTTAAGCAAATTTCCCACTAGAAATAGTGGGAAACCAATGCAGTATCTATGTTTTCTAATGATATGACTATCGTTTCCTTTGATGTTGCTGTCGTACCCTTGCATCCACACTTTGAGCACGTTGTGTTGAGTACAGCCTCCAACGTGATCCTGTTGCCAGTGTGGTCTCTAAACTGCTTACGACGCCTCGCATCCTGCCTGCAATCACACACAGATGCTAGAACACAAACCTGTCCATACACCCATGCAGACACACATATATAACAAAATAAAACTACTAATTAAAGTACTTACTCTGCCATAACATTGTTTGGGTCCAAGTCCTGCCCTGTTCCCTGATTGACAGCTTTCATTGAGAAGGACAACTTCACCTTGTCACCCCGAATCTGAGAGACAGTGAAAAGAGCTGAAGTCATCCTGCTCACTTCACTGACACATGGGGTGTGTGGGTGGGTGTGTGTGTGTGTGTGTATATGTGTGTTGTTACCTCTCTCCCAATGACTTTAATCCACACCTGTTCCCCCATATCGACAACCTCTGAGGCATTCTCAATCCGTGTGGCTGACATCTCACTCACATGTACGAGGCCTGTTTGTGTGAGGGAATAAGTGTAGATATCAATACATAAAATGCTGAGCAGAAATTGCTTTCAAATGAAAATGTCATTTGTTTTGCTGATGATAAAATATATGCTTTAATTTCATCAAGAATCAAAAATTTAAACATTGTTTTCTGATCATTAGAAATCTTTAAAGACATACAAAATGCTGTTGTCAGAATAGAATTAGTACATTTTCACATTACATCCATTATGAACTCCCAGTTCTTACTTAAATGAAATATTTCAATCTTAACTTTCTTATAAACATTTATAAAAAAAAAAAAAAAAAAAGGTTATTTTCTCAGAATGTGTTGGAAAGTTGAATTTATACCAGTAAACTTTGCTTAGTTTGCCCTCCAGTGGTGACACCAGGTATTTTGTTTGATGTGCAGGTCAAGATCAATTGTGCCACAACAAATCATAATCAAAAAAGTAATTGTAAATATAAATTATATGGATGAAATCCCACATCAATCTGTTCCAACAAGCCTGGCCAACTGCAAATCCCTCATGTACAACCTTTACTACAATGTCATAGAACTCAAACTGGGTGACTGTGCTAACATGTAAAAAATAAATCAACATATTAAAAACATGGGCTTGCATTGTATATATGTCATGCTGTGGCATGCCCACAGATTGCTGGCTACCTTACTGCCAGCAATCAGAGAAGGAATTCTGTGGAAATGTTGAAATCCTACTTTAGTAGCATCATTTAGGTGCCTTGCAGTCTCTTCTAACGCTTGCTGAGACAGCACTGTCAGACTGACACAGACACTATGCATGCACTAGACTCTGGGAAAGAGGGCTGCCTCTTGGTTGCTGCATTCTGCATTGCCTTTGGCTTTGGCCAAAGTCCCATCTCTGATGCAGTGGTTTTACCTGGCAGTGAATGCAGGTGTTGACTTAGCATATTTATGCCACTGCATTGTCCTCTGTTTTATGTTTCTTATAATTGTCCATGTTACTGTGGATGTAATGGTTTTCACCATGCAAGCTCTACAATTTGCATGACTTTCCCCCCCTCTGATCTTTGTACATGTTTGCAATAACATCTATAGAAATTAATTAACTTTTTGCCAACCTTCCTTCTTGTATCCCGGCAGTCTGACAAAGGCCCCGTAGGTCTGCAGAGAGACCACCTCTCCCTTGGAAATGCTGTGCATTGGTGGAAGACCCTCCAGTCCAGCAGGCTCTTGTCCTTGGCCATCACTATCAGACATTGTCCTACAGGTATTAATGAGCTGATCTAGAAGATTGATAATGAAACATTTTAATCAGTCATAAAAAATAAAAAGAGGATTTTTTTATTTATAATATTGACATCTACGGTTGTTTCAACACTAAGAACACTAAATATGGTTTGTAATTCAAGCAGTGTAATAGGGACACCATATTTAGGCTAGTTATAAGTCTTCATACCGTGTACATTGCTAAACAAACAAAATTGTAGAGTTTTATATTTTTAGTATTGATTTAAACATGTATTAATACTATTTATATTACGACTTTAAAGAAACAACATGAAAAATAGTTACGCTAATTATTTAAAATATTAAATTTTCAGTGATTAACAATTAAATCCCTCTTTGAAATTTAGCAGAGATGCCGCTCAGTTCTCTCACATAGGGATACAATATAGTTGAGTGGGTTGAGATGCAGAGAGTGGACTGTGTGCAAAGGACCCTTTGATGTAGGCTAACTTAACTTTACATTTGTTGTCACGTTAACAGAGTAACGTTAGTTTAGTGAGCAGTGAGGCTAACGTTAGCCAACGTTAGCTAGCTAGCTAGATTAAAGCAGCTTTCTCTTCTAGCTAGCTAACCGACAAAACACAAACAAATAAACAGGATAATTGGTCCGTGCGTGAAGTGTATAGCCCAATAAATAGAAGAACGGTGCGCAATGTTGCACGGAGTCAGAAGAAAATATAAATGAATATTGTTACCTTTCGTATTAACAAAGCTGGTGCCGTTTTACATCCGGTGCAGATCAGTTAAACAACAAGCAATGTAAACCAATCAATGCAGTCAGTGCAGGCTTTGACCAATCACACGCCTCATAGCAAGCGGAAGTAGTACCATTCTGCTCTTCGTTGGGTCTCCGTGGTTCGTCGTCCCTCCATAAAAGACGTCCATTTATTATTTAATAGAATAAATTCTAGCATTAGATTCAACGCCTTTGTTGATCTTTGTTAACTAATTCAGGATGATTGAACCTAAGAAGAGAGTGGCGGACATGGCGGTGGTTCCAACCGCGGTGAAGCGGCCCCGGACGGAGCTGGTGGCGGCGGTTCAGTCTCAGCAACTCGTGGCCATGGTACGTATAGAGTAACGTTACTGTTCCTGGTGACTAGAAAAATGGTCAAAGCTATTTGTTAGAGGCGACCAAAACACACAGGCCGTCGCTAATTACTAGACCCGACATGTTCTTAAGCGAACGAACTGCATTAGGGATTGACTTCAGGTGCATAAACAGGAACCCCTGCAGGAAACTGCAGGAAAAGAAAATAGCATTACATTGACTCAAATCCAGGAAATACTGTGATGTGTTGTATTAACATTCAACCGTCAGTACTGTGATGAACATCAACTGGATCTTAAACTTGAATAGATTAGCTGACATAAATAATGTTAAAGGTCTGGTCATTGTAATGTACGCAGCTGTAAGTTTTTTTAGCTACACCTTGCTAAACCTAATGACAGTACTTTTGCAATAAATCCTATATTTGTGATGGTTATAATGTTCATTTTTTTTAAAAAGAGTATTTCATTCAATTTAATGTTCGTTTTGGAGGCTGTGGCTTTAGATATTACATTAAATTACAATTGTTGCCATCATGCCCTGGTTGTCCTTTTATTATCAGTTCACTCTGATAAACATAAATTTGACAACTTACCTATTTAGTTATTATGAATAACTATTGATACTCAACATAGCCCCAGCCGTACGTGATCTCTATGGTCAATGTTGATATTTAAAAGCTAAATATTCCTATGACGAATGGTTGATATTAGTTTTGTAATAGAACTTCAATGTCAGTGCTCTCCCCTGGACAAACTATGTAAAGACAACGCTGTTTTTGAATAACTTTAAACATGTTTTTGAATATTTTTGTACTGCAATTTAATAACTTATTGGTTGACACATGCTGATACACATTTACCATGGAGAAACTATTATTGGTCTGCTAGGCTCTAATGCCACTATATTCAACCGTTTGTGTCTTCCATAGGGTCCCCCACGGAGCTCCAGCCTGCAGGCTCCCATTATGCTGATGTCTGGCCACGAGGGCGAGGTCTATTGCTGCAAGTTTCACCCCAATGGAGCCACGCTGGCATCCTCAGGATTTGACAGGCTCATTTGTAAGCTATATATTAAAGAGACAATTTTGCAGTTCACACATTCTTGTTAAACTTATTCATACTCCCAGTTACTGTGAATAACGTGCTGTACACTTTTTCTTTGCTGCAGTGATGTGGAATGTATATGGAGATTGTGACAATTATGCCACTATGAAGGGCCATAGTGGAGCAGTGATGGAGCTGCACTACAACACAGATGGCAGGTATGAACGATCACAGATAAAGTAAAACATCATAACTTCCCTCAAAATAATAAGCTTTATTAACAAATGGCTTATTATTTGTTAATATAGCATAAATCCGAAGTTGTGAGTAAACAAACGTAAAACTGGTAGGCATGGAATACATTTTTTGGAGAAAAAAATGTGATGTCAAGATTGGTCTGTCTTGAACACCTATGATATGGTATTGGTTTCATCCTGAGAGAACCTTTATGAGAATTGAGTGATTCAGACGCGTAACTATCGGTATGCAGAGTACGCAGTTGTTTACTGGCCGGACCAATCAGGGGCCCGCAGCACTTGAAGACATTGATTGACAGCCAGGACCCACTATCGCATTTTCATTACTGCAACAGTCCCAGCAGTCCCGTCCAGCCACTGACCAAGCGAGAGTGAGAACCATAGGTGAGAACGGGTCAAATGAATTTCCTTGTTTCTGATATGAAGACAAGGTGTGTGTACAGAGAAAGATGTCCAGCCAACATGGACAAATTTTAACATCAATGTACGCTGTAATTTTGTTCACTATAAAGTCGCTGAAAGTTGCTGTTGTTTCAATCCTGTCAGCTTGCTGCAGCGGCGAGGCTGCTCCGTTCCCCTGTGACTGATGCTCGCACACATAACGCACACAATCGCACACGGTGTATGCAGGAAAACCGCAGATGAGATGTACAGTTTGACGTAAATTGAGGACAGCTACATTATTGAAGGTGCAATGATAAGTTAAAGTGCAATAAGTACTTTAGCAAACTGTATAATTGTGTGTCCCAGCCTACCCCCTGCTACAGCACGTGACGGCACAATGTCCACGAGTGGGCTCGTAGAGACACATCAATTCCTGTTTTTCACCTTTATGAGGAAAAAAAGTGACCGTGGCAGGGAGATTTTTAAATCGAAAAAGTTAACTTCATTCCCTGAGTACCAGTCTAGAATGAGTCAAAATGTCTCGAAAGTTCACCAACTGTGTTTTCTTGCTGTGTATTTCAGCTTGCTGTTTTCGGCGAGCACAGACAAGACTGTAGGTGTGTGGGACAGTGAAACAGGTGAGAGGATCAAGCGTCTGAAGGGCCACACCTCCTTTGTTAACACCTGCTACCCAGCCCGCCGAGGGCCCCAACTCGTCTGCACCGGCAGTGATGACGGGACAGTCAAGGTGAGAATTCCAGCTGCCAATTAGTGTCAATAAATTGGCTTGTGTAGATATTAGATCATTTGCAATTAGATTTATTTTATCCTTGATTATTGCGTTACATTTTTGGGAGATTAACCCCAACTAACTCTTCTCAATAATAGACGATGTTTTGGAATTTGATTATCATGATTATGTTTGTCATAAATTTATCTCAAATACTTGTTGTTTGGTCTGATCAGGCTTCTGTTTATCTTTCTACATGTATTTGTCACTGTTGTAGCTGTGGGACATTCGTAAAAAGGGGGCGATCCACACTTTCCAGAACACCTACCAGGTGCTGGCCACGACGTTCAATGACACCAGTGATCAGATCCTGTCAGGAGGCATCGACAACGACATCAAGGTACTGGGCTCCAGCACAGCATACACAGAAAACCTGGGAATTACACTGAACATGATAATGTCCTGGAAAACCTTTTTCTTTTAAAATATCATGATCAGGTCTAAAAGATTCAAATTAGGTTTTAAGACCTCAATGCATATTGTTGATGCTGGCAAAATTTGGATGAGAAGTCAAAAAATCAGTATCATAATAGTGTATGGCTGTTTCTAACAATCAATTGACAATAGTAATTTAGTAATTTTACGAGACCTATCAGCAGGGCCAAATTAGGTTCTTCAGTGACTGCTAACAATAACCCCCGTCGGACTAACGTCACATACACACGTTGCCCACATGGCTACCTGTCTTAAAGTGGAAGGGTCGGCCGGTAATAATCATGTAAAAGAAGAACGGTGAAAGTTTACTTTTCTATCAGAAGCAAAAGGATTAGTGTCAACATCGCAACGTCCTGATGTGACTATCGCGCATGCGCACATGCGATGTCAATGCTAAAACACAATATCGTTCAGCCTAATGGGTAGTTAGGGAAAAACATACAGAACACAGCAACACAGCACCATAACAGTGTCAATGTTCTTCTGGTTTGGTTTCCTTTTATGGTTTTAAAACGAGAATTTTGAGCTCTCCGTGTGTAGAAAAGTACTGTTGGCAGCAGCTGCCGCTGACACAGTAGTGCTCATAGTTTTCGATGGGTAGTCAGTGAAGCTACAGTAGTCAGTGTTTTATGTTCGCTGCCAATGCGAACTAAATCACCTGATTAATGCAACATAATCACGTCTTCTGGCAATTTTCCCTGCAGAAAGCTGCTCACAGCCAGGCTAAAGCTAATATAGTTAACCTAAAGAAACAAGGGGTCCGTCTGTCCCAACTATGGTTCGGAGCCGCGACACTAGAAACGTAACACTAATCTACTACAGAAGTTTGTGTTTGATCTAACGTCATTTATACTGATTTAATTGTTCTTGGATGCACAGAGTTTGTTGCTAGTGTGCGTGAATTTATCAAACTAACAAGCTGGCCCCGCTAGTCAACCACAATTTGGAATTTAGAGTAAGCAACATGCAGTCACTGTCATTCACATTAGCCTGGATTGTTTATTTTATGAATACAGTGGTGTCATGCTAGTCAACCAGCGTATTGCTGCCTAATTTCCTCTCCAAAACAGAAGAGTACCGTTGGTTACAGCGCTTACTTGCTTTGGTGTTTGTAAAGCATTAAAGTTCAACAAAGAATGGTTCACATTAGAAGAGATCCTTTTTCATTTTTTTCTTCTATGTAAATGCACTCCCTACAAATCACTGCAGTAGTTGAGAATGATTTATTATTTCCAAACAGAGTTATTTATGTAATCTTTTCTTTTTCATATAGCAATATATATTGCAGAGAAAAAAATATCGCAATGTAAGATTTTTCCAGTATCGTGCAGGCCTACTACTCATCCTCACTGAATTACAAGAATGACTGCAGATATAAAACAGTGTGATAGCTGCAGCAACAAAGAATTGCTCACACTTCTGTTAAATGTGATGAGATCAATTGATGAGATAGAATTTGAAATTTGGCAATAACAGTATAAAATAAGGCGCTTAAATACAGTATTTTGTTCATTGAGTTCAGATGCAACTGATCTCATAAAATGGTCAATTCACTGCTACATCCGCCTCACTCATCTTTTATAATAATATTCAAGAATTCCATTTGTGTTATATGTCTCATTCTTTTACCTACAAACCCTTCTGCAGGCTCCTGTCTGATTTTAAAGTTGATGTTTTTAGTGTGCTCATGTGCTGTAAGAAGTAGTTTTTTTTTATTTATTTTTTTTTCTTCTTCTTTTTCCTCTAGGCTCGAACCACAATCATGACAACTGGTTCTACTCGTTGCTCGTCACATTTTGGTCTATATAGTGTATGTCCTGTTGTATAAACCCTGCTAACAGCTGTATTTTGTGTTGTGCAGGTGTGGGACCTGAGGCAGAACAAACTGATCTACAATATGCACGGCCATGGGGACTCAGTAACTGGACTCAGCCTGAGCTCTGAGGGATCATACCTTCTCTCAAACTCCATGGACAACACAGGTGGAAAGTTTGTGTATATTTAGAGTATAAGAACAGCCTTTTTATCAACTCTTAACACTGAATGTTCTATGGCTGAATCCTTGATTTGTCTTTGTGTAGTGCGTATTTGGGATGTTCGACCATTTGCACCAAAGGAGAGATGTGTGAAGATTTTCCAGGGCAACGTTCACAACTTTGAAAAGGTAACATAAATAATTATCTGACCCAGTATGTAGTCTACATGAATTAACAGCACTGATACTTCTTTCCATTGTTGATACTGTAACGCAGCCAAAGCTAAATACCACACGCGAACATTCAAATTCCAGACAAAAGCCCCCATTTGTAACAATGCTTAAGCAGATCTAGGCTCATTGAACAACAAAACACAGCTTCTAAAGGCTAACCTAGCCTGCAAAATTAATTGTATTGTCTCCTCTCCCTGCATATGTGCCTTTTTAACGTGCGAGTGAGACCTAAGGTGGCCTAGATGAGTGTATATCTTTAAAACTTCTAGAGGGATTAAAAGGTGAAGCCAATGCTGGGTATGACACCCGAGTTCCATTCGTTCCATTTACAAGTTGGATTAGCTCTAGCCAGTCAGCCATTGTAAGCAATGCCAGTTTATAAGAACACATTACACTGTTTTTGTGCATACAAACGGTGTAACAACATTGTCCACTGATAGAATATGGGCAGCGCCGTGTACTACTGATTTAGTGAGACACAAAAAACTAGTGCTGCTAACTGTATGTTACTACAGCTTTCACAACTGTTGATGCACGAAGCAGCCATGTTTGGATTTTTCGCACGGGTTACACGGTGGTTGCCCAAGTTCCGAGTTTGGAAATCTGAGGTCAGGTGTCGTGTTTCCGACTTTGACCTCAGAAAATCCGAGTTTCGACTACAAATGGATAGCAGTATAAATCAGCATCACACAAACCCACCCCCTCCTGTGACATGTTAATCTGACCCTGTCAATCAGCTAACCACTCCCACTTCTCTAAAGACACCAGACTGATATAACAATACCATCCAGGGTGAAGGATTATACTTATCTGTATAATCATTTTTATCACCCAGCAGAGTTTGCCACTGTCATTTTCAAAGATTTTCTATTCTGAAAAAGGCATCAAAGCATGTGCATATGTGACTAACAGCTGCAGTCCCGCTGGCAGTGTTTACGCCTGTTGTCGACCACGGTTGCACGACATCTCCTTTTATCTTCACCCTTCCTCACCCATCACACTGCTGTCCTTTCTAATAGGGCTGCACGATATGAGGGAAATGTGCAATATGTTACTTGCAATAAATAAACAGCTAGTGTAATCAGTTCTGCACTTCTGCTGCTTTCAGTATTCTGCTAAAATACATAAAATGCCTGTTGAATTTAAAATAAGTAAAAGGAAATGCATTCTTTTATTGAACAAATTGAACATGGAATTAAATATAAAAGACACCACTAAAAACAATAAAGTGCAGTTTTCTACAGATATTTTCTTTCAAATAACACAATAAATCTCTGTCTTACCAGATATGTATATTGGGCCAGTTAATATTGCAATGCAGATTGAAAAAATAAAACAATATATTGTTCAGCCCTGCTTTCTAATAAAGAAAAGTTGATCTTTAATGTAACAGCAGCTCACATGTAGAATGCTTGTGTCATCTTGCTAATCCAGTTTCCGACATCTGTATTTCAGAATTTGCTGAGTGCTCCTGGTCTACTGACGGCAGTAAGATAGCAGCCGGCTCAGCTGACAGGTGAGAGTCAACAAAACAAACATGCACACCTCGTTCACATGCTTGTGCACGCACATACTGTATGCTAAAAGTTTATCTAGTTTGGGGGGTATTCATTTTGTTACTGTGATTATAAAAATAGTTTCATATTTCAGCTTTTTTTCTTTTTTTGAGAGAAGAGGCACAGTCCTTGACTAAAGTCACACTTACATTTTTTTGTAACATTATGTTGTCTTATACGGCTTTTCTCTCCTTTTTTAACAAAAAAAGGGTTAAGAAAAGAACAACACAAGGATAAACAAATATTTAATTAAATTGTGTGTATACAAAAAATATAGATTGTTACTGATTTAAAAAGAAAGAAATTAACTCTTTAATAAGACATATTGTACCAACATATGAACAACTATTAGCAAGCTAGCTGTAATATTCTCTGTGCAATTGACCTTCTTCAACTTCTCTTAATCCACCAACAACATAACAGCATAACTTAATATAAATACACAGCACAAAATGTATTGTAACAAAATATCATCATCATCATCATTCAGTCTCATATGTCTCAGCTCTCTCACACCAGGAGTCATTCTGTTTTGTGTTTTATAGATTTGTGTATATCTGGGACACCACATCACGTAGAATCTTGTACAAGCTGCCGGGCCATGCCGGCTCAGTCAACGAAGTGGCATTTCATCCAGAGGAGCCTATAGGTGAGTCAAACTACTGTTTTAGTCTCAGGATACATGCTGTATGAATGGAATAGATATAGTTATGCAGTAATCTTGAGCAGAGAGCCAGGTGATCTGGAGGGACAATCATGTTAATATTCATGTGATTTTGCCAGAATGTGCTCGTCGCCCAACCCTCTTGTGTTCATTTGACATTTTGGGTTAGTTCGCCCCTTATAGAGACAAGACATACTTACTGACATTTACATACCATGTTATGTGTTCCTTTCTTATGCTTTGCAACAACTATTACTTTTGTTAAATAAATGACTTTGTTTAATTATTTAAAGGTGTTATATTTGTCATGGCCCAAAAGCCCTGTTATGACACTTAATAAGAAGTTGATTATTTTTCTCTTTGTCTCTTCACACAGTGCTGTCTGGCTCCAGTGATAAAAGGCTCTACATGGGAGAAATTCAGTAGGGTGTTTTCTAACTTGGATATGAGTTTGTGTGTGTGTGTGTATGTGTCCTGAGTGTCCTGCCTTAGAAGTGGATGGGTGGTGTTCGACAGAAGGTTAGGAGTCTCTGTAATTTCATATGCTTCAGCCTTTCGCAGAACAACCTCAGGATGTGTTTGAAGTTTATCAGTCACAATGATCTCCACAATGACTTGTTTTTTATTCTGATTTGTTTCTTTTAATAAACTTGAGTATTCTGTTAAAAAAGTCTGAGATTATTTTGTCATTGTGATGCCTTCCTGTGTTTATAGTAGTTTTATATGCAACATGCTGCTGGTTTGATCTACCAGATATGAATGCAAATTGTTGAACAATGTGATCTGTTTATGCACAGATAAAACAAGTTATTTTTATAATTCTTCCACTACTACTTTAACCTGTTCCCTTTATGAATACAAAAGTATCTATCTATAGAGTCACTGGCATGTGACTGCAGCCATTTTTTCTCCAGTCTTATTTCACAATGAACATGGGTTTTCTTAGCGAAGTATGGCTTTTTGCTTATGGGTCACTTCATCTATTACAATGAAATATTTTGGGGCTTTGCTCTGTAGTAAAACAAGGCAAGTTTTTATTTATATTTTTTTTAGTACCTTTCAAATAGACAATATCAAAGTGTTTTTTATAAGGTGGAGAAATGCATTAGAACAACATTTAAAAACAGCAAAAAAAAAATGAGATTAATACAGGAATACAAAATGTAATAGATTAGCAGTTATAGTACAGTCACATAGTAAGGTCCATTGGGGAAAATACTGAAGGGTATTTGGGGTAAATAGTTACATGTAACAGTGTTAAGTAATTTAATTACCAAATAAAGGTAACTAATCCGTTACAGTTACTGGGAAAATGTGTAAATAAATTACAGTTATCTGTGAAAATGTTCATGATTACATTAGGGGTTACATCTGAATAAATTCTGTAAAAAGCTATTGGCTATGTTGAATAATATTAATTGTGTTGCTTTGCTTTGCATGTTATTCATGTTGCTCAATGTCTTGTGCCATTTCCAACAACAGCCGTCCTCGAAAATGTCAATATCTAACCACGGAAACATCTGCAGGTACACTACTGGTCAAAAGTTTGGGGTCACTTAGACATTTCCTTTGCACTCCCATTATAGACAGAATACCAGGTCAGATCAGTTGCATTGCTTTTTCAACCAGGGCAGCAGTTTTCAGATTATGTGCTTCATGTGCAAAGGATCTTCAGTGTTTTCTCAGTTAGTTTTTTTAAATGTCAGATTAGTGAACAGAATGAGCCTTTGGAACACTGGATGAATGGTTGCTGATAATGAGCAATATAGATATTGCATTAAAGATCAGCCCCCGATCAGCTGGTATTCTGTCTATAAGGGAGTAGAATGGGAATTTGTAAGTGACCCCAAACTTTTGACCGGTAGTGTAAGCAGCCTAGTTAACTTACAGTACCAACTGCAAGCAGTCCTATTCAATAAAGTGGGGAAGACATGTCTTCAGGGTGCACACCAGGCTTATAGGCTATTAGCGACGTATTTTAGCACCATGTTTTGCTTGGTGCATTCAACAGAGGTACTGGAGTCTGACTTTGTGGTGGCTGTTCTTCCAAATTAAATTATTAAATTCAATTCTTAATTCATGTAATGAAGGATTTTAAAAGGGTTTGACTGTAGTCAATGTTGATTGCTGTTGTAAGGTACAGTTAAACATTTGAAAATGGTCATTAGTTGAAAACATTCATTAAAAACCTCAAAAAATCCTCAAAATTAGTTAAATTAGATAAATTACTTTAATAACGTAATTTATATTGATACACTACTACATAGTAACTTCCAAAGTAACCTTCAAAACTCTGCTTAAATGTGCACTATTAACTAGATGGTTTGGTTTTTCATTGATTGTTATGGTCTTGCGATCTGTCTTTTCCTCATGTTTAATTTGTTTCGAAGCTAACTTTGTTACACCGTCGCACTGCTCATGCCATGGTCCCTGAGATTAAACGAGGATGTTAATTGTGTTTCTTCTTCTCTGAATAACTACCGGCTGAGGAGACGAGCAGCAGGAGTGGACCACGGGCCAGTTGCTCTCTCCTCCCCGGCCTGTGTCAACACTGAGATGGTAGTGGGAGGTGATTACAGACTATTTTTTTAGGTGTCGGAACCTTCCTCCACCACCGCGAGCCCCGTTTCTTTTGTACTCCTTTTTGAACGCCTCGCGGGGCTGCTGCTCGGCCACGCACACGCAGTCTGCAGAATACATGCAGCTCCTCCTCGAGGGTCGCGGTGACTGTGAGAGCCCCACCCCATCGTCTCTGGCTCTCTCTTCCCCGGCTCCGCCTGCGCCCGCCCCGGCACGGCACGGATTGTTGACAAAAGACGCTGCGAGACGGAGCGACGGAACCGGGACTGGTGAGCAGATCCGCCCGTTAACTTAACTTATTTCCCTAAACAGTTGGAAGAAGAAGCTCGGGACGGGGATAGGGGCACGAGGACTCTTCCGTTCCTAGAAACCCGTGAGTCAGAGCTGGCTGCTTTGTGTCCGTAGCGGATTGCATGTAGCCAAACGTTAGCCGTAGTAACACTGCGGGGTCGCCCTCCTCCCCGTGTGATTCGGTATCATATGATGCTAATTTCCATCTATAGCCTGGGGCAGATTATGACAGCTTTCCGTCTCTCTTTGTGTCTTTGTGTGTCCCCTCTCCGAAAGGTGTGGCCGAGGTGATTCGGTTGTTGGCGGTGGTCGGACCGCAGCAGGCCGGTGTGAAGTCGACGCCCCCACCACCACCCACCCTCTCCTTGCGATTGGTATTTACCGACAAAACCAGCGGCCAAGATGGATCACTCGCTGTGAGTGGAAGGGCCAGACCAGCGTTACGGGAGGCGGCGGCGGCCTTGGGCAGGTCTATTTTACCGGGAATGGTTTAAGCTGAGACGGCCAGGCAGTCTGGATCTGACCGGGGACCCGTCATTCCCCGGAGCCTCCGCAGCTCAAGCTGCGTCCTGAGCCCTCAAGATGGGGAAGTGCGACGGAAGGTGCACGCTGCTGGTGATATGTTCACTGCAGTTGGTGAGTGTGTGTGTGTGTGTGTGTGTGTGTGTGTGTGTGTGTGTGCGTGTGTGCGCACGGTCAATGCTGCATCTTCTCACTCATCATGATGATAGAATGGTTAGAGCAGCGTGCTACAGACAAACACACACACACACATTGTAATCAATTTGTGTCCAGTCTATCTGTACAGACAAAAAGCTTTGAGCTGCAGCTGCTGGGGTGCCTGCCACATTACAGGCTAGGGTGTGTGTGTGTGTCTTTGAAGCAGTGGGAGCAGGGCAGGGGGTATGCTTTGGTGTCAGGGTGGCCTCTATGCCTGTGTCAGAGGGTGATTGCCCTTTCTGGCAAAACCATGTGAATGTTAAGCACAAGAGGGACAAGGAGGCCCTGTTCACCATCTGGTCTCCATTCTTGAGTTAAAGTTAGCTGTTCCTTGTACCTACAAATAGCTTGAGACTAGCCCTCTAAAATCTAATAAGTGTGTAATATGAGACAGTATCAGCTATTCCTGTAGTAAGAATGATGCAGGCACAGAACACAGCTGTGTGAGGGCTAGTTATCACGGCTATTGTTTGCAAGGCTGATGAGCTGTTGTGTGGCAGGGGGATTTGGCCCATAGATTCTCATTAGTTTGGGGGAGCTTTTGGGGGGGTGCTCCTCTTTTACAGTCACTGGACTGGCTGGTGCTCGAGGCAGTTACCATGGAAACAACTGCGGCAGACCTGTCTGTGTGTGTGAAAACTAGCTCACAATGTGTGTTGTGTTTCTATGTGTGTCATATTTGCATATGTCCTCGGTTTTGTGTTCTTGCGTGCATGTGTTTTTTTTCTCTAAGGTCTATGTAAGTGTGAGTGTATGTATATATGACATATGTATATATGACCCCTCCCCCTATCCCCTAGGTGGCAGCCCTTCAGAGGCAGGTGTTTGATTTTCTGGGCTACCAATGGGCTCCCATCCTGGCCAACTTCCTGCACATTATGGCCGTCATCCTGGGCATGTTTGGCACCGTGCAGTTTCGCTTCAGATACCTTATCTTTGTCAGTATATCCCTCCCCTTCTGATGATGCAGAGCTCCTATTTACTTTTTATTGGTAAAGCATGAGTGTGCAGTTACACTCTTTGAGAAACTGATCTCTGCATTTGTTTGGCAGTATGCAGTATGGCTGGTTCTTTGGGTGGGTTGGAACTCGTTCATTATCTGTTTCTACCTGGAGGTTGGAAACCTGTCTCAGGTAAGTGCTCGAAAATCACTTAGTTGAGTTACATTATTGTAATTAATTAAGTGTTTAAGTCACTGGTTTCTCAAACTTTGGTCTGTTTGCAACTTCTCGTTACAGTCTGCATGTTTCTGTATGCCGTTACCAGTTTTCTTGAATAGTGATTATTCCTCCTCCAATTGTTTTATTTGAACACTTTATATAGAATTATCCAGCAATTTATTAGAAAAAAGCAACAATTTGATAGGATTAACCCTAATTCTGTGTCACAGGAATATGTTTTTGCTTCCCATCTTTCATTGCGACCCATGATATTTAACTAGTTAACCCTTAGTGGGGCCCCAACCCCCGAGTTAGGAACCCCTGATGTAAATCAGGTACCATGCTAAAATGTCAAATATTCTCTGGTTCCAGCTTCTCAAATCTATGGAATGGTTCTCTATTTTATGAATGGTATTTTGTAAATTGTGCACAGGGAAATTGCAATGGACATTTCTCACAATTGTCTGACATTTTGTAGACTAATCAGTTAAGCAAAAAACATAATCGACTGAGGAATCAACAATGGGAATAATCGTTAGCTGTGTATGTATTCAGGACAGGGACTTTCTCATGACGTTCAACACATCCCTTCATCGTTCGTGGTGGATGGAGCATGGTCCTGGTTGCTTGGTAACTCCAGTGATAGACTCTATGGCCCCTGACGACCACCATGTCATCACTGTCTCCGGGTGTCTCCTTGACTACCAGTACATAGAAGTGTTGAGTTCGGCCATTCAGATCCTATTGGCTGTACGTATCTAACACACAAATTATCATACACTGCGTTTCTTTTACTTTCATAAACACACAACAAAAATGTTCTAAACATTGTTAAAAGCGTTTTGGTTTGCTGACCCTCAGCATTGTACAACAACACTCACCTAATTTCTGGCTATCTCTCCTTTAACAGCTCTTCGGCTTTGTATACGCCTGCTATGAGAGCAAAGTCTTCCAGGATGACGAGGACAGCTGTGAGTTCTTTTGTCTTCTCCTAAAAGCTTGTTGATCCTCTTCCAGCACCTTGCTCAGCTGATCAGGTTTACTTGTCATACTGTCGAGAGTGCTTTTGTGTTAGTGATCCATAGCGTTGGATGCGAGTGCTTTTTTTGCTCATTGTTTTCTCCTGCCTGAGTCATGCTGTGCAATATCACCGCAGAGGATTCCCTCTGGGTGATCTGAGCGCTCTGTCTGTGGGTAGTATTAGAGATGTCTGCAGGAAGATTCCCTTTCAACACTGTCTGTCTGCTGGCTGGTGCTTGCCTGTGGGATTGGGTGTGCCATCTGTGTGTCTAAATGTCCTCCTCTTGTGGCTCTCGTGAGTGTTTCACTCTCACTCAACAGGGGAAATTAAGTCCTGTACTTAAAATATGACATCGTAAGCTTGATATCCTGTAAAAGGAAGTTATGTATATGATGTCTCAGCAGCACGCTATGTCATAATTATATGTATGTTATAACAAAGTGGTGGTGATTTTATATGCCGACCGACACTGGATTTTTGAGGCTGATGCCGATATTATTATAATATATTTGAGAGTTTGAAAAAATTCAGTAAAGATGTATTAACTTTCTTAACATAAATCCACAACATAAACATACATTTTGGACAAGCACCCATTGAATTTGTTGCTATAATTAATTGTGACCAACATATGTACTAAGTGGGATTAATAAAAAATAAACTTTTTGGCGGACAAACTATGGACCATAATACTGTTTTTGAACTCAAACATATCTTTCACATTTCTGTTCTGCACTGTATTGGCCATTATATATACACTTGATGCCAATACATCTGCAATAAACTAATAACGACCAATATTTCAAAGAAAGAAAGAAAGAATTGCAATACAACATTACAGGAGTATTTTTATTAAAAATGTCAGATCTTGCATCCGGAGAAAACAAATTCCTAACTTGTGGTCAATATCGCCACTGATGCAGAAAATCAGAGACTATTTTCTTTTTCAGCTGGCGCAACAGGTTTGTTTCTCTGAATCGATTCAGAAAGACTAGAGCAATGT
Source organism: Percina caprodes (assembly GCA_013375575.1). Classification (NCBI taxonomy): domain Eukaryota; kingdom Metazoa; phylum Chordata; class Actinopteri; order Perciformes; family Percidae; genus Percina; species Percina caprodes. The sequence continues at coordinate 23,856 of JABXJD010003375.1, forward strand.
ATCAGTGACATAGAAGCAGTGAGAAAGATGATGATGTATCAGTGCATCTCTGCAGATTCTGATGTCACAGTGGGTTTACAGTGGTATAAAGGTATACTGAGAACATTATGATACCTGAATAGATTTATATGTCAAAACAGAATCTGATCTTGAAATGCAACGCATGGTACAAAAATACAGATTTAAGGAAAGTGGAATTATGTCATCCCTTCTCTTTTATCTCTACTTTTGAAGTTGATTTCATCGGTGGCTTTGACTCATATGGCTACCAGCCTCCTCAGAAGTCTTCACATCTGCAACTGCAGCCTCTTTACACGTGAGTGACAATTATAACATTGTTCTCCTTCTTTTTGATCCTTTTGTTGAACTTTTGTCCTTTAAGGGTACTCCACGACTCTTGCACTTCTTGAAAAGTTGGGGCCCTCACAAATAAAAGTAAATGTAGGCCAAAACATTTGGCCATTTGGCCCTATTGTGGATCAGGTTTCAAATGCCTATCTTTTATTTCCCACAATGCCTCCTGAATGCCCACTTCTTTAAAAAACCCACACATACGTTTTTAATGCATGTGTCTTGTTAAAAATCCTCAAGCCCAAGCCCAAATAACCCTAATGACATTATTGGGGTTATTTTTTCAAAGATTGGAAAGCTCCCTCCAGAGCCACAGAAGGCATATTTTCCTTATGAGGTAAATCAAAATCCATGTGTAAAATCAGTAGAGGGCTCCTTTCATGCAATAATATCAAATCACAGTATACTGTAACATTGATGTCTGACAGTGTGAATTTCCCTGATCTCATCCTCTTCGCATCCCAGGGCTGGTTAACCGTTGGTAGCGCCCCCTTCAGGCCAAACCCTGGCAGTGTCACTGTGGATGGAAGCGGCGTTTGCCTCAATTACACCCACTCTGTGTCACAGTTTACCGGAGGAATGGACTTACCCCACCCAGATGGAGAGACGTGTGTGCATGTGTGCTTGAGTCTGAGAAAAAATTACAATCCTGAATAGAATGTACAGAGCTCAGGAAGAACCAGCATGCCAGGTGGTGTGATAAGAAGAAGGAGGAGACAGGGAGGAGAGAGACAGAGAACAAGAGCTGGGGACACCTCTGTCAAATCACAGAAGACACACTTCACTTAACTGCCAGCTCTCAACACTCCTGTGTGTGTGCGTGTGCTTGCGTGTGTGTGCGTGTGTGTGCGTGTGTGTGCGTGTGTGTGTGTGTGTTTTTAAGAATGTTTTGGGCATTTTTGGCCTTTATTTTTGACAGGACAGATGAAGAAATGAAAGAGGAGAGAGGGGGAATGACATACAGCAAAGGCAAAACTCCACAGGACTAGCTGGTGCTTTGTGGTTGCACCATGGACTCTACCAATCGGTGTCCCTTCCTGTGAATTATTATTTTTGGGTGCTTGTGTGTGTGTGTGTGTGTGGGGGTAACATTAAAAAGAGGCACGACTTGTACCTGTTGTCATTTTAGAATGTGGTAATGTCAAACTAGAGCAGTCTTATGATTCCCAAAGCCATCTTCCTTCCTCCCATGCCATTAAAACCACTGTTGACATTCAAGCTTTATACATTACTGACCCAACTTGCTGAGGTAGTAAAACAGAGCTGGTGGAGCGGAAAGGATAAACTGCTTAAAGGATCAGACTGGCAATAATTTCTACATTATGTTATTAAACAAAACCAACAAATGCGTTCATCCGTCTCTCAAAACAGCTTGCATCTCTCAGACCATTAGTTCCTGGAGGTGTAAATTGTTTAAAAAAGAGTCATGGAAATAACACTTTCATTTTAAAATAAGTAAAACTTTTGGACAACAATGGATTTCACAGGGGAATGAGGTATAGTATATCAGGCTTTGGCTACACAGACAATAATTGTTAGTAGAATCAATTTATTGTTGGTGTTTGTCTTTTCATGTGATTTGTTGACAATAAAAAATATATAATATCACCAGACAAAAAATTTAAAGTTCTGAGTTACCTCAAAAATCAAGTCAAATGTTCATTGTCACAATATTTTGTTTTCTGGAAAATGAATTCAGCCCAACTGTATGTTATATGGTTGAATAGGGATGCAGATGGATTTGGAATCATCCATTAGTGTCTATGGGGGAGGGGGCGGGGTACTGTGCATGTAAATAACCAGTGAATGATTGTTGGTTCCATTTAGCAAAGCAGGGTTGCATTAGGGGGTGGGTAGGGCTTGGGGAAGATGGGTACACATCAAAGTTTTTCTTCATACCTGTTTTCTCTTGCTATCTCTTTTGGGATATCCTCATTCTGCTCTCTTCTGACCCATCTGCAGCTAATTCTCTCCATCATCTTTCTCAATAACTACATTCACCTCTGCAGCTCATTCGCTGGTTTCCACCGGATGCATGGTGACATAGGAGACCTAAGAGAAACGTAATGTCACAATGTAAATGGAGTCATGGAGAGGGAAGAAGGAAATAGGTATGAGGTGAAGACCTTATTGGGTGTAAGGAGAAGTTTGAAAATAATAAAAATACACTTTCTACATTAAATATGACTTCCATTGTCATTTGTAGACACATTTGTCTCACTGAGTGTGGCTAAAGGTTCAATAAAATGAGTGATTTAATTCCTAATATTGATTACATTATAGTAATATGTGGATTATTGGGCTATATTAGTATGGAAGATTATACAAAACAATGCACTCTGGTGAGCTGATATTGTACGATGAGGATTTGATTTGACAAAATAATGTAATGCAAGACAGCCCAACATTACAAAATAACACTAGTATTCATAAAGGCACCTTTTTTATGCATGCAGTGCT